>APFE030714976.1:0-21000 GCA_000404065.3 Pinus taeda
AATGTAAAATTAAAAATATATTCAACAAAATAAACATAAAATTTAAAAATTAATTTACAAATGAATGTTTTCTGATGATAGAATTTTAAATGTATGTGGTTTTAATTTATGCTATGTATTTTTGTTGTGATTTTGTTTGCCTATGATTGTTTGTTTGGGTATAATATTTTTACACATATTTAATGTCATATACAAAAATTACTTTTAGAATGAGTAGAATGTGTGAATTAACTTATTAATCTTTAAATTGTTGTTTAATTTGATAAAATCTTGTTTTTTCAACATCATTAATGAATTCGAATTTTTATAAGCACCACTATCCAATGCACAATATTTTTATAAGTGTTTTTAATTACTATGTTTTTTATAGTTAGTTACAGGTTGATGTTTTGTGATGATAAAATTTAAATGTTTGTGTTTCTATTTTATGAAATGTATGTGTTTGTTTCTTCATGCTCTTGTTATGTGTATAATTTTAGAACACAAAAAAGTATTTCATTAGAATATCCCATATGGAAGTCCATTGCCCAAATTTTCTATTGACTTGATACAAATCACCCCTATGATGATTTACACACATAGAATATAATATGGAAGAATTATAGTCTCAATTAATTGAATGTGTATTAAACTATACATGTTCAAATTAGCAATTAGTTTAACAAAATTTCATTTATTTTTTCAAATGACCATAACATCATGAATGGTTATGGATTTTTTGTAGGTATCACTATTCAATGCATCTTTGAGAACTATTTTTAACCAATATATATTGTTAATTAGTAACGAATCGTTGTTTTGTGATGGTAAAATTTTAGCTGTTTGTGTTTTTATTTTATGTAATGTATTGGTTTGTTTCTTTGTGTTTGTATGTCTATAAATTCCTGAACATAAAAAAACTTTTATTAGAATAACTTGATACAAATAAATTATATTATGATTTTAAGAATGCATAGTATCCAATGCAAGAATTACACTTCAAATGAATTGAATGCTTGCATAGCTTATCTATGGTCAATTTAATAAAATTTCACTTATTTTGGTAAATGACCATGACATCATGAATGAAAATGTATTTTTTTTTGTAACCAACACTATTCAATGTTACGCCCAAGAAGAGGAAAGATAAAAAGTTCAAAAAAAAATCTCCTTTTTGCTAGAGTTGAATTGTCGGTTTTGCAGACTACCAAGAAAACACATGATTCAATAAAAAGTTTCGTGTATGAAACTCAATTAAAATGATTGTTGGAGATAAAAGGAGTTGGATAAAATATAAAGGTATATTCGGAAATAATTATTTTATTCATACGCCAAAAGTAGCAAGATGTTGCTAAGGGTCAAGGAAATGTAAATTGGAAAATGACTACTATTTGTTCTCCTGGGAAGTAGGAGTTAGAGCTTTGGGGAAGGTACATGGAAGCATAGTTCTTGGTTGGAGGAATGCAATAGCCTCTGATCTATTTCCATCAAGAAAAGATTAGATAAGTATATTCTAAAAAATAATACACTTGAATGTGTGCAAAGATGCAAGAGGATATTATATTATAAATTAAATAAGCTTGTTTGGATGGATAAATATATAAGCGTGCACAAAAAATAATACATTTGAATGTGTGCAAAGATGAAAAAGGATATTATGTAATTAATTAAAGAAGCTTGTTTGAATGGATAAATATACAAAACATGCACAATAACCCTTATTCACCTGTAAAAATATAGTTTGTTGTAAGCTACTACAGAGAAGAACTATTACAGGTAAGAAAAATAAATTTATACATAATTTAAGCTCTAGAAGAGTAAATTTATACCTAGTTTAGCTTGCTATAGGTCAAAGCACTAGAATCATATCAATTGGGCATGGAACAAGCAACCTTGGGTAAAGAAATATTAGGGCCTAAAGGACAACCTTCTCAAACTCCCTTGACAAGGGTTCAACGTGCCTCTTGCCTAATTCTCATATGCTCTTCTTCAATGAAAATGATAGTAATAGTAAATTATATACAATCATTATTCAGAAACAAAATATATAGAGTTGACGTGAATATCTAATGTGTACCCATAGAATATAAATAGAACAAATAATATAGTATTTTAAACTTTTGATGGAATCACTTCATTACACATAGTAACAAGTAAATGGATTGTATAAATTTTTCTTATGAATAAAAAGAAAGATTTACATTGTTGGGGCTATAAGACGGCAAAGCTATTTTCTCATAATTAAATATTCTCACTAAAAAATACAGGGTAAATCCCTTGAATTGAAATTGATATACATGCATTGTTTCAACTGTCGGGCCTTTTGGGAAAATCCCTAGCTAGATAACAGTATTATTTACACTCAAACAAAATCAAATTTCCTTGCAGCGAGCATCAAGCAAAAATTGCAACCAACATTGAAACCCTGTAAAGAGGAAGCATTGGATAAGTATTTGAAGGCCAAAGCATAGGTGAAAAAGCGTGCATGAATTTTTACCCTGAAACAATGTCACAAGATAACCCAAGTTGGTCATAGATTAACCAACACATGCAAGAAAGGAATTCCTTTGTTTGGATTGGAATAACTCTAAATTAATGAAGCAAATAATGTTATAGAGGGTTTTGACATAAGTAGAGTCTAACCTTAGTAATATAGATGACATCCTTCAACCCGATACTTTGTTGTAAAGGGAATAACATTAGTATTGTACATATATGTTTGTACAAAGAAAAATTATATCGAGATGAGAATTGAGTTACATTTTAATCATAGAGTGAAAATTCAAGAAAGATTGTAAAATATTGGAAGGAATTCCATGTATTAAGTTTAGTTCATTTTGAAACCATTGAGAAAAATAGAAATTATGTTGAGATCCTTTGAGGGAAGCATAACCAATGTCTGATACATCAAAACCACAAAGTTAGAAGTAAAAACATACAATAATATACCAAATATGCAATAATGGCTATACTATAAAAAACATAAGTGAATGTAGAGGAACCAAAGACCTTGTGATGGATTACCAAAGGATTTCATCCATACCACATTTTACAAGGAGTATTTTTCTAAGAGCGTGAGATGGACGTAAGTTTTACACATACATTGCACATAGAATCACATCATCCCAACACATCAGTGTTCAATTTTTGAAAATCCTCATTGAGAAAACTATATTAATTGTAGTAATGTTCATTCTTTCAACTACATAACTTTTTTGAGAATTCTATGGAACTATGCTATGATGTTGAATCCCATGCTTGTAGATATTTTTCCATATTCATTAGAGTACATTATATTCCATTAACAGTATGAAGAGAGCCAATATGTGATTATGCTTCATATCCAATCCATACTTGAAATTCCTTAAAAGTTTTGAAAGCTTGACATTTACTTATCAATAAATACATGTTATGAAACCAACCCACAAAAAGACATAAAAGATAGATCAACACCTTATAAATAAGCCTCTTTGAGGGGGAAACCTCCTTTACATTACACATGAAAATTTCTTCGATGATACAATTGACAAGACGTCCTTTCTTTATATAAGAGTCTAAGGGGTCATGATATAATCAGATCTTACATAACAATATTAATGTAAGAGCACAATAATAATAATAATAATGGGTTTCTATGGGGCACAATAATAAAAATATGGGACTACATGGGCATTAAAATATAATAAGGTGGTTGTATTAATAGCAATAAGGGGTTACACTAGTAGTATAGGGACCTAAAAGTATGCCTAAAACATTCCAATGTAATCATAAATACAATTCTTCATACATTTATTTTCATATGCATAAGGAAAGTGCATAAGACCACACAAATTAAAATATATATTTCCAACTTTTCTACATGAATAAACAGGCCTTGCTAGCAAATGTGAATAAGGAACAATAGATTTCTTATACTCCTAGCGAATGTCAACAAGGAGAAAGTTATCCAAACAATTATATGAGACAAAGAAGAAGTTAGAAATGATTATGCATAGATAAAGACCCATACAAATAAGGAAGTGGAAAATCCCACATATATTTAATAGGATACTCAATTAACATATTTAATGCTTAAAGTAGTTAGGTATAACAAAAGAATCGTGTTTAGTTCTCATTATTTGGGAATTAAATCACCCTTGAAGAGGAAGGGGCATGACTAAGTAGAGCAAAAAATGAGATGATATTGATGAATACTCTATGAGCTCTCGGTAGAATAAACAATGTTTCAATGTAAATAAGCCCAGTAATTTTTCACGTAGTAGACAAAAAATTTTGGGGCAATATTTAGAGTGGGTTAATATTCCATGGTTTTTCAAAATAAAAAATAAGCATAGTTGTCACTTTTGACATTTTTTTAGTTTATTTTCTGAATGTTTATACTTTAAAACTATTTTAACTTCAAAATCATTAGAACTCTCAATATTTTTACGAAAATAACATTAAACACTTTTATTATGCATATTATGGGGTACTAATGTTAGACAAGGTTTATAAGCTTTAAAATAAATTTCCATCCTTGAAATTTTTGCTACTAGATAGAACCCTTCGAGAAGAAAGAAAAAACATGGCGCAATTGTGGAAAATATATAAAAGAATGAAGTGAGTAACAAAGAAGAATAACTTCAGACATTGTTGAATAAAACTAACATGTGGGGAATAACTAACAACGAATAAATTTGTGGGTCATTTAATGTTTGCATGTTGGGATCCTCTGTCACATAGTAACAATGAAAATCCTCAATGCGAAGGGTGTGTACATTTCATGATATTTATTCTTTGAAATGATGAAATACAATTTAGGATGCATAAATGTAGTTATATTACAATTTAGTGAAAGGAAAAATGGATGCTTCTTTTATTCCATTAAAGTTTTTTATGCATGTCCAAGTTTATTTCACCTTCATGGCTTCTTTTGATCAAAAGGAGAACTACGGAGTTTATAAAATTATGAACATTTTTAGTAGAATAGTTGCAATAGGAGGTGATGTAGGTGTTACCTATCCTAAACAATGTGTATTGTTGAACAATTATCTCCTTCTTAATGAAAAGTATTATCTTTCGGATTGAGTGTATACCTATTCTATTAGATTTCCATATACTTTAATGTTTTTCCTAAAATATATTTATTAATTTGTGAATAACCATCAAAAAATATATTTTTACATTGTAATATGATTCTCTTCGAAATCACGTGGAAGGTGTTTTTCATATCTCACACCCATTCAAAGGGGGATTTTTGTGAATAATGAGGTTAGAGAAACATTAATATGTGTATAATGGTGTCACTATGTTTTGGTTTGTATCCTTTAAATTCCATTCCTATATAAATAAATGTGAATGCATTTGAGATTTGCATAATTTTAATAGAAAAATATCTCATATACTGTACATGTAAGTGAAAATCAATGAAGCCATTGCATTGAACTCAACAACACCTTACATTTCAAAACAAAACCTCAACATTTAACTTAGAATTGAGTAGAAAAATGAAAACAAAAACAAAACAAAAAAAATATTAAAAGAAATCATATTACAAATATATATGTTTATCTATATAAATATAAATATTAGTGATTAGAAAAATGGGAATGCATAATTTACAAATCTGAAATGCATATAAATAAATCTGTGAAATCATATTGATGATTCTTTAATTTTGTTATGTTGATAGTGTGTATCCCTTGATAGGATTTCTATAATTCTAATTTAACTATCAATAATAAATAGGTTGATGCTAGAGATTCAATAATTAATAATTAATATTTTTAATATTACTCATTAATAGAAGGTTAAGACTTATTTAAAATGTAATTATGATCTCCATCCTTCTGAATTTAATAAAAAAATCTTTCCAAATTAATTTAAAATATACTATATATAGAATATTTTGACTATAAAATGATTTATTGCTTTTGTTATAACTATTGTGACCATATAATCAAATGGATTGAAAAATTTCTATAGCCATCAATCTATGATAAGAATCAAAACACTAACCGCATTATACATATTGCATTAACGAGATTTAAAAGTTTATAAAAGTTACCTATATGTTTATTATTATTGGATTTATATAAAAATATGTTTATCCATGTAGTTTCACCCCACTATTATTATGGAAATCCTTTAATTGGAAACATGTCTTCTTACATTACGATGGCTTAAAAATACCACATTCCCAATATGATGTGTTGATATGCCATTTTTTTAAATTAATTAATTTGAGATAATTTAATTAATAGAGTATACCTAATTTTGGTAGAAATCTTATTATTGATATGTCAATATTACAATGAATATTCTGACATATTCCACAGGGTTTACATAATTTTGGTAGAAATCATATCATTGATATGTCAATATTACAAATAATATTCTAACATATTCCACGGGGTTTAAATATCTACGATCAACCTAATAATTAAATTATAACTATGGAAGATTTATTCTTACTATTGAGCATAATTATAGGAATATCTATTGTAATTTATTTCCAATTGAATTTAAAAGGAAATATTAACATAAAATTAAGACAAACAAGGGAAGCCATATAAATCAAATGGATGGAAGTGAAAATAAAATTCAATCCATGATAACCATAAAAATGGGTACCCTATTATTCCTATCACATTTCATAGCTTAAAAAACAATATAAATTAACTAAATTATAATTTTATGACAAATTATATTTTGGTTTTTTATAAAAATAAATAAACTTGCATGCATATTTCAAAAACAACAAAAAATCTTAGTGGAAAATTTTAGCAGTGAAATATGTCAATATTACTATGAATGTTCAAACATATACCATGGGGTTTAAATATATTCCATCAACCTAAGAATTAACTTATAACTATGACGATTAGCATAATTACCATCTTATGTACTAATTGTTGGATTGCAAAAGGTGGATCATTAATTCTTATTGGAATGTTTATATTATGTTGTTCTATTTCTTAGTTATAACATTCCAACCAAATCCCCATTTCATGTTTTTCTCTTTATAGCCTAATATTTTTACTATCCAACTTAATATGTCATCAAACCAAGAATGCTTGGATGAAATTTTGTCACTATCAGTTTCCTTGGATCGGGTTTTATCTTGATCATCATTTTCTTCTATAATTGTTATCATAGTAACATGGGGTGAATCAAAATTCAAGTCGATATTGAAGATATTTTTATTCCTGTTGTGTTTAGTTGACTATCCTTTGTCCTTTGCCTATGATGAGCTTCCTTCTATGTTGAGTTTGTCTAGAGTCAATTTTTTATGTTCCTGTATTTGCTGAACTACCATCATTTTCTATAGTGATCCTTCAATGAATACATATTTTCCATGTCCAAGAAACTGCAAGACGTCAGGCCCAATAGATTATTCTAGAAATTGTTCTAATAATCTAGGCTTCTTTTCTTTTCTACCCTTGATAGGGTATCCTCAAAAATATTTCATGCGACTAAGTGTAGATTCTATTGTTATTGTGGGTCTTCTAGTTGAATACCTAGAAAGATTTCATTCCCATTTATTGTATATGTTTATGTCCCTGTTGTTTTCCAATTCCGTGAGTCTTCGCTTGCGATATTCTTATGATATTATGTCGCAGGTACTATGAGGTAAAATTTAAATGGTTGTGTCTAACTATGCTTCCCTTTCTTCTTCTTGTTCAGAATCTAGAAGGATTAAAAGTATATCCCCTTGTTTTTCTTGAGCTTCTGGTGGAATTGTATTATGTTAGATTATTAACTGATCATATATACATTTGGTCAATTGTAGGTTGATACAAAATATCTTTCCGGTCTACATCTAAAGAGTCAACATACCAAACTTCAATTATTTGTAGCGACAATTGAATCTGCGATGAGGGAGGAAACATTTTTTGTATGTGTTGAGGTACTCTCCATCTATTGGAAGATTTTTAAATACTTCTGGAGGAGAAACTAGTGAAGTTTGTTTCATGTCTATCCAAATTACTAAAGAAGGTAACAAAATGGACTTATTAAAATTTTCACATTCATACCGCTTCATATTCAGCATGTCACCAATGTGTTTTCCCTAGTTGTATATTTTTGTCGTCATGATAATTTGACTAATTTATGGTAGAATAGTGAGTTTAATGTTAGAGACTCTACCTATTCATGAAAAATGACTCTCTCTCATTAGGAAAAATTTAGAGATAAGAAAAAAAATTGAGATATCAAAAACATAATTTAACAATACATGTATTTAACAGAATAATATAAACATGAATAAATAAGAACCCAATAATGAATATTTATTATTCGTATTGCGTTCAATATTCGAAATAGGAAAAAACCATATAAAAATACACAATTTAGAAATTTAGAAATTTTATAATTTTGAAATACATATAACTAAAAGTGCGTTTTGGGTCAGTATCGATAATCAAAACCATTACCATATGTTGTCTCAAGAAAAGTGATTTTTGGGTTAATATAGATAATCAAAATATCATCTCCAAAATACACAACATTTACTATATTCCTTTCTTATGTGATTGCATTTGGAGTTGCACTTCATTCAACTTTATCACTATGTTATGCCACTTTAAGTACATAAAATCTATCATTTTAATGCTATAGTTAATGTGTTAGATATTAAAATTGATGCGTGTTGTAAAATTTCAAGAATTATAATGTCAAGATCGTGAAGTGTAATAGGGGTCATAGTTTCTAGAATTCATTGTGTTTTAAATCTCATAGTGCACTATGGTTTAATTAATTTTAGAGTTAGTCCCTAATAATTATCAAGTGTCATTCTTTTTTAATAGTAATAGTGGTTAGAGGTTGCATTATGGAAGGGTTTGTAATTATCTATGAGTATGAGCGATCATAGTAAATTAGTTGTTATGGGTCATATTAGTGTTTTGACATTCATAATGGTTTTAGGTTAAGGGGCACATATTGTATCAGATATGATAGTGGTCACAGTGGTCAAAGGTTACATTAAATAAGGGGAACAATTTTGTGGGGGTTAATATATAGTTCAATATATAGAAATATCTAATAATAAATTCATTATAATTAGTGAATTTAAGGATACATATATTCATGTATATTTTTATAGATCAAAATATTATTGATAACTAATAACTAATGCTTGTTTCCTTATAATTGCCCTCATTGTTTTAATCCAATAACTAATTGGTTGTACTTAAAAAACCCTTAGCTATTTAGTAGCTAGATTTTTGATACTCCTACTATTTTGCAAAACTCTTAAAAATATTGAAAATTTTAAGTTATCTCAAACTTTGAAATAAATATTTTATTGATATATTTATCATTCTAATTATCCAACCTAAAAATATTTAAAAATAAAATATAAATTAATTATTTTTTAATTACCAATCCATATAACTTATATTAACCTATATGATTTTATTTATTAGTTAAAAAATTTATTTTATTAATGAACTATCGGCCAATAATGACCAATGGCAAGTAGACTATCAAGGCACGAAGTTGAAAATGGCAAATTCCAGTTCATTCGTTCTAATTTCGTGTAGCCGACGCTCACCCCTGCCACCATCTCTTATGTTCTTCATTCCACTAAATTATATGCAATTTTAGTGAATTGTTTAAAATCCACACGTCATAGTCTTATTAGGCTAGGCTTGTTGTGGAGCTTTTTTATTTTCTGACAACTCGGGGCGATGAGTAACCACGGACGTTGCGGAAATACTGGGGCCATCCGTTGTGGTCCTGACTCCATTCATCTGGAAGAAGATAAGATAATGATTTTGTGGTTTTGACTTTATCCGTTGGGAAAGCGTGGAGTAGAGTAAACATTTATTTACCTATGAGTAGAAGTCGAGAGGATATATGTAAATATTTATTTACACTTTTGTAAAAGTCCAGCACCTCACCGTGTTGGTCATTGTTGGTAACGTGAATTCATTTTAACATTTAGTTGTTTCTATATCTCACCTTGTTAGTTATTGTTGGCCACATGAATTTGTTTTAACATCTAATTATGTATGTGTCTTTATATTTTATGTTTTTGTTAGTAACATGAATTCATATTAACATCTATTTAATTATTATTTATAAGGTTGGTGTATAAAATGTTCCATAAATTATTGCCAATTTTGTATATAGGATATATATATATTTTCATTTTTTAACTCTCATATATATTTTTTAGCATTTAATTTCTTTTAAAAGTTTTATTTGTTTTTTAAGAAATAATTTCTCATTATTGTAAACATTTTTTTTTTTTAATTTAGTACAAATAACTAATTTTAAAATTAATTATAAATGTATTTCAAATGGGTTTTGTGAAGGTTATTATTTTATTATATCTTATTTAACATTCCAAATATTGTTTTTTTTCCGAGGAGAAAGATCCTAATTTTATTAATTCAAACAAATAGCTCATCAAAAATTGCAAAAAATAATGTACATGTGGGGAGAAAAATCATGTTTTTCTCCCTTTCTTCTTCTTCACCTTGCACCACTCCCCTTCAATCAGCATCGAAGATGTAAGTGCAAGTGAAGTATCATCCTAAGGTCGAGGGTTTTCTTTATCAGAATCAGAGTTGTCTAATATATGTAGTCATTTGGATCCACGGGTATCCATTGGGTCTGGTATATTTACTAGCTATGAGTCCATCGAAGATTGCGGATGTAATTCATGTGCTTCTAGTTCATTGTTCATATGATTTTCCTCTTTGGTATGGGATGTTCCACACCAGCTTCCTCCTTGTCATGAGAGCCTTGTGGTGAAAATTGCCATCCCTTGGCCTGTTTCCTCTTTTGTTCTTTCCACGGGTGTTTTTTTTGGCTTCAGGCTCTTATTTTGTAGGTGTCCTGTTTGTCTATAGTTTCTACATCTAAATGTTGTATTTCTATAATCAAGTATATGTGTCCAGCACCAATGTTTGTGCTTCAGTTGAATGTGGTCGACAAACCTTTGTTGAGATCTACTTCTACACATATTCGTGCGAATGTGAAAATTCTTTTCTCTAGTCTTTGTGTGTCCATTCTAATGTGTTGCCCGATGGTGTTGATGATGCCTGCAAGGTTTGGCTAGTTCCATAGATGTAATGTTTATGCCTGCAATGTTTGGCTGGTTCAATAAATGTAACAAGAGGTTTTGCAGATGAACCCAAACTCGCATCTTAGATACAACCATAGTATTTGCATCAAATTCCGGAAACCATGCCGTGATGAAAAGACCCATGGATCCCCAGAACCATGGTCCTTTCTGTAATATGATGTCTCTAGCCTTTGTTGATGGGAAATTTACAATGAAAAACCCCTTAGAACAGAGGTGAATATCATAGTGAGCACTGCAGTTTGCGAAAATCCAGTGAAAGAGCTTAGTGGGTTTTCTGCAGAAACAGTTGTATCTACATATAATAGCTTATTTTACCAAAATATTACACTGCTCATTTGTTTCTGGTATATATCTATTTAATTTTAGGATGTGATTCAATTTCTCCATAATATATGTACATGGATCAGTTCCAGCTTGCTTTGTTGTGGCTGAAGGTGAATTTTTCTCTTGGAGGACGTTTTTGAAAGAAACTCCTCTTTTTGTGCTTTTAATGTATTTATTTGTTTTTGGTTGAATGGCTCTGAAAGCCTCCTCTTGAATGATTTGTTTTGTTGTAACCTTTTGTGCCACCTCTCAACCTCAAATTGAGTATTATAGTAGACACAAGTAAAATATTGTATTATGTGAGAGGTTTGAGATCCTGGAGAGCTCTGCCCCCAAAACTTAGATATTGTAATCCAACTAGATATCCAAAATGAATTGAAATATATTCTTAAAATGCATCACACAGTCTATTGCATTAACCCAGATCAATAATGACATCTCCGAAGGGGTTTTAATAAAAAATTTAAATAAAAAAATATTTACCAGTGATGAGGGTTCTTATTCTGTCTAGAGGTAGCATGACCAAGCAACCTCAGGTGCGCCATAATGCAATGGATCTCTGTGGGCTCCTTCGGGAAACTATTTCCCTGTTCCCTGTAGCCAGACTCCTTTTCGGCTTTCTTTGAGACCCCACAGACGATCATGGGGATAGAATTCATCACGGCCTTCGGAGTAGCAATCTTAGTGGCTGCAGCTAGATCCTTGGCATTGAGGGCCACCGACATTGAAGCCATAGGTTTCACACCAATATTTGGTGCCTCATCTTTCTTTAGGGCCTCAGGCATGACCACAACATATGGGCACGAAGCGCAATACACCTTTAGAGCCACGATGGCTACATAGATCCACTGTAAATGAGGGCACTGTCAGCTTCATCCATTTTGGATTCCCGTTCGACACCTTCACGGGCTTTTCTCCAGTGTCTATGTAACCTTAATACGTCACGGGCACATCCGGGACGGGATCCGCTGCAGGGCCAATCGATGCCATTGACCAGTCGGCTCCAGACCCTAGCAGAGCTCTACCGATCATCTCTATTCCACTATCATCCCAGACAAAATATGAAAGAAGGGAAAATAAAAATAGTGGATTTGGGAGAATGCGTAAAAGATCCTGCGTGAAAAAGATACCACGAGGAATAAAAAACGCATGAGTTGAGTCCCCATTCTCTACACAGATCATATATTTCCAACAACTTTGGATCACCTGAATCCCTTCCAGTGTGGTTCCCATATAACTTCGGTCCTCCTTTGATGTTCATCGCAACAACAATACCCCACTGTGCGGATTCCTTTGATCAACAAAAACAAGCATAAGATCGATTGCAGCGAATTCAACTTTGCAGCAGCTTAAAACCCTAGAGCACATTTTTGCCCCGCTCTCCATTCTCGTCCTCCCTCACGTTACAAATATTCATATTTTAAAGAAAACCTCATATATAAATATAAACCATTCATTAAAAAATTTCTAAAATTTTATTGTAATTAACTTAAAATTTTAATATAAAAACATTTCCAACTTAACAAGAAGTTTATAAATTTATTAATTTGTTTAAATAAAGTGATATTAATAACGAATGAACAACACCACTTTAAACAAAATAAATAACTAATTTATTAGTTAATTAATCTGTTATGATACAGAATGGGTGGAGTTTATAACTTGTTATAATATGAAAAAAATATATAGTTGTGAATTTTCTTTATAAGCATCATCACCATTTTTTGTAAGTTTGAAAATAACATGTTTTCATGATTGGTTTTAATCAATACATACCTTTCAATAATACAAATAATTACAACATCACAAGTGACTATGACAATGATATTTCTTGAAACCAAAAGCATTCAATGATAGTTTAAAAATATATCAAAAAGTCTCTCGTGATGATAATAAAATACAAACAAAATAACATAGAATTTAAAAATTAATTTACAAATTGATGTTTTATGATCATAGAATTTTAAATGTATGTGGCTTTAGTTTATGCTATGTACTTTTTTTTGTGCTCTTGTTTTCCATTGGTTGTTTGTTATGTTTGTATGTGTATAATATTTTTACGCATATGTAATCATATAAAATAAGTACTTTGCCAACGTGTAGAATTTGTATACTAAAGTACTGATCTTTAACTTGTAGCTTAATTTAATAAAATCTTTTTTTTTTTTTTGCAAATGACAACAACATCATGAATGAATTTGAATTTCTTTCTAATTAATCATTTTTCATAATTAGATAGAATATTTATGATGATATAATTTTACATGTTTGTTTTTTTATTTTATGTAATGGATGTTTTTGTTTTTGTATGCCCTTGTTTGTGTATAAAATTTAGAACACGAGAAAGATTTTCACTATAATATGACGTATCGATGGTCATCACCCAAATTGACTATTGACTTGATACAAGTGACATCTATGATGATTTTACACACATAAAATATAATATCTAAGAATTACACTTCCAATTAATTGAATGTGTATTAAGCTATATATGTTCAAATTAGCATTTAGTTTAACAAAATTTCATTTATTTTTGCAAATGACCCTAGCTTTTTTTTGTTTGTAAGTATCATTATTCAATGCATATCTAAGAATAAAATTATTTTATAAGTATTTTTATTTAACATATATTTATGAGTAGTTACAAATGGACTTCATGATGATAGGGTTTTAATGTTTGTGTTTTTATTTTATAGAATGTATTTACTTGTTTGTCATTGCACTTGTTTGTGTTTATATATCTATGAATTCTAGAACACAGAAAAAAATTTCATTATAATATACCATATGGAAGGTCACTAAACAAATTGTCTATAAACTTGATACGAATAACTTCTATGATGATTTTAAGCATGCATAGTATCCAATGCAAGAGATACACTTCAAATGAATTGAATGCTTGCATTAACTTATCCATCGTAAATTTAAAAAAAAATCATTTATTTTGGTAATTGACCATGACATCATTAATGACAAAGTTTTTTCTTTGTAACAACCACTATACTATTCAATGTCTATTTGAAAATCAGATTCTTTTATAATTATTTATAAACAATATAATTTCTTTCCTCGGGAAAAACTGCAATTTTATTAATGAAAGCAAAATTACATGTTGTAGATAGTGATAATGCATTCAACTGTGCCAATCTAAATTGGTGATCACAAAGACCAAAAATACAACTCCAAGTGGTGGTAAACATGTCACCCTTTTCTCCATTTC
The DNA here is from genome assembly GCA_000404065.3 of Pinus taeda. Lineage (NCBI taxonomy): Eukaryota > Viridiplantae > Streptophyta > Pinopsida > Pinales > Pinaceae > Pinus > Pinus taeda. Next base: position 14,601 of record APFE030714976.1, read on the forward strand.
CAATTTTTAACCTTTTGCTATTTTTCCTGTTAAGGAGTGGCCATTAAAAGATCTAGCTAGGTCCCTTCATTCGTTCTTAGATTTTGGTTATCTAAAACTGAACTTTCAGATACAAAATGATATTTTGAATCGCCCGCCTCTATTGCTACAGTGATCATCTCATGCCTCGATGTGTGTGCTGGAGTTCCTGAAACTTCATGATTAACAATCCCCATTTCTATGTTTTCTTGTGTATTTTGGGCTTCTTCATTGGTAGGAGGATCCATTTCTTCATCATTCTCTTCTTTGTGAGGCAACTTTTGTGGGAATTTTCATCCCTTGACTTTCTTTCTTGTTTAATTCTTCCTCTGGGGTGTTTTCTTAGCATTAGGACATGCATTTTGTGGATGTCCCATTTGTTGGCTTATTTGACATCTAAATGTTGTGTTCTCAAAATATAGGAATTGTGTCGAGCACTGCTTGTTGTGTGTCAAGAGAATATGGTCCTAAAATCCTTTGTTGAGGTCTAGCTCCAAAGAAATTTTGGCGATTGTGTAGATTTATTCCTCAAATATTTGTGTATATATTTATTTATCACCCTAATATGTTCCCAATGGCTTCTATCACTTTATGGAGCCATAAATATACGGATAGATTATGCAATCTAACCCAAACCAAAATTCAAGAAACTAAAATTATATTGGCGTCGAAATATGGGGACCAAGGGGTGACAAACGTTCCTGCAAAGCCCCAAAAACATGGACCCTCTTGCAATATATATTCAAAACCCTCTCATGATAAGAATTTTATTATGAAAAAGCCCCTGGAGCAAAGCTGAATCTTACAATTTATTGTCCAATTTGTGAATATCCAATTGAAGAGATCCATTGGTTTTAGCCAAAAAGTGTTGAGCCTGTATAGTACTTCTTGAGATTCATATGTTATGAAAAAATATTTTGTTTATGGTAGATCTACAGTCAATACTGGGGTTTTATTCAGTTGTTCCACTATGTAGGGGTTGGGTATATTGTGTTTCTGATCTGGTGTTGTTGAGGCAACACATCTTCCTTTGAGGATACCTATTATAGAAAAGACTCCATTTACTTGCCCTTGATTTGATTATGTTCCTTTGGGAATACTAGGTCTGGACACTACCCTTGTGCCCTTTGAATTTATTGGTTGAGGTGATCCTCCCCGATCCTCAAGTTTAATATGATGGTGGATAACGAGAGGATGTTATAATCTTGTAACATCACAACTTCTTGCATCGATTTTCATCCGTAGATTAGACTTTGTACGAGTAGTGGGATACCCAGAGTGTGAACGATATTGTGTTTTAATTGTTTGACGTGATTTGTTGCCTGAACCCAAGATAATATTGATTTTCCATTTGGGGATTTGACAAAAATTTGGAAGGCGACCAGATCAAGTGCCCATACTTGACGGTCACACGCATTTCTAGTAGAATCAATGGATAAGTGTGGATCTGCAAAAACTGATATGGATTTCCATGGCAGTATTGACTTCATAAGTGATGGCCAAACCACCAAAATCGCCCACTTTGATCGAGGAAAATTCTAATCCGGCAAAAAACGAAGTAGACTTTTCACATCCAATGCTACTCCTTCATTTTGACAAGCTAATGTGCTCAGGGGATTGAGAATATCCATATTCGGGATCTTTAACAATGGATCTATGAAATGAAGTTTTCGAGGTCGAATATTCACTTATGTAGCCAATATTTTGCCTTCAGATATGCTCAATATTTCTCTAGTTACTAAGAGCAGACAATTATAATATTTCTTCTCCAGAGTCGCCTTAATCCTACATAGTCCATTCCCGACTCACAAATCTGATGCCCTTCACTTCCTTCTATTCCATCATGTACGTACGGGCTGAGAAGGTACTCTGCATCGATCATTTGGTGAACGATACTACTAACAACATCGTTTGTCAGTCTCCATGCCTGAACAGGAGACGAGAACTAGAATTAACTCCATTCAAAAATTCCATTATCGGACCCGCGAGCAGTGAGATCGTGCCCTAGCGATGATGCAAAAGGTGAATTTGATGTTTGAAGAAACCCGACTGCAAAAGGAAAGAAAAAGGACTAGGAAACCCTAGCCATCACACTGAGATTATCCTCTTGACACAATTCCCGTATCAATCTTTAATTTGATATTTTAATTAACATATTCTTATCTTAAATTTTACTCAATTTTTTTATTTTACGATACAAAACGGGTGGAGTTTATAATTTGTTAAGTCTATTTAGTATAAAATCAAAATTTCAAAAATATTTTTATTCAATAAATTTTAGAGATATAAATGACCATGACAATACCACAAGTAACAATGACTAAAGATTTTCCTTGTAAGAATCATCACCAATTTTTGTATGTTTGAAAATCACAAGTTTTCTTGATTGTTTTTAATCAACATATACTTTTCAACAATACAAATAATCACAACATCACACATGACTATGAGCATGAATATTTTTTTAACCACAATCATTCAATGTAAAATTAAAAATATATCAAACAAAATAAACATAAAATTTAAAAATTAATTTACAAATTGATGTTTTGTGATGATATAGTTTTAAATGTATGTGGTTTTATTTTATGCTATGTATTTGTTTGTTATGTTTTTGTTTGTGTGTGGTTGTTTGTTTGAGTATAATATTTTTACACACATGTAATATCGTATACAATAACTAATTTTAGAATTAGTAGAATTTGTATATTAACATGCTAATCTTTAAATTGTTGTTTGATTTAATAAAATCTTCTTTTTTTGAACATCATCAATGAATTTGAATTTTTGTAAGTGCCACTATTCAATGCACAATACTCTTTATAATTGTTTTTAATTAATATGATTTTTATAAGTAGCTACATGTTGATGTTTTGTGATAATAGAATTTTAAATCTTTGTGTTTTTATGATGCGGGAGCAACCAGCAACAAAGCAAACAAACTGGACGAGAGGATCAGAACAAAAGAAAAGAATGATTTAAAGTAGAAAAATAGGTTTAAAAAAAAAGGATAAAGCATATTTAAAGCGTGCATGCATGAAGCTTTTGGAGAGCTTTCATTGTAAGAAAAACTAAGAGAAGATTTGATCGATCCTCCCAATATATCTTATAAATGTATAGTGTGATAAGGTGTGAGATGTCTGTTATGTTAGTGAGCAAGATGTAACTGAGCCTGAGCTCGTTTCTAAGGCTGAAATGCCTTAGTTGTAACCGTGTTGTCTTATTCATATTATAATATATGTTTTGCGTTAATGGCGTGTCTGTATTTATGATTGTTTATGATATGTATGGGAGTTAATGGTTCTGCTAATGTGTATGCGTCTCAAACAGATTTTATTGGGTATCAAAGCATTGAATTTTATTTAGATTCAGCATACAGTCTGGGCTGTCCAGATACAGACTATTGTGTGAGGGGAGCGGTTTATAAGGGGTCGATCTCACGACCAACAAAATATTTCCGATAAATTCCTTGCTGTCTAATTTTTGCAAAGGTCAAACTTTACTTCTCTCCCACCTTGAAATCAGTGGATTGTTAACGCTCTTATAAATGAAGATCTCGCGCGATTTATTTCAGAGCTGAGTCAGCCATGGGGTTTTTTAACTTACTATTGAAAGTGCCATGCACTGTTGAGAGAAGGGCATTGTAGATTGCGAGACGTTACAGTTTACTTAGGATGACCCCAATGATTTCTCGCATTGTGGACGCGTGGTAAGTGCAAGAAACGAGAGATGGATTCCATTGCTTTTGGATTTGTTAACGTCGCCGTTAATTGCCCTCGATCCAACTTCTGAATCGACTTTTTTTTTAAATATTTTGATGAGCCGTTGAAGGGGTGATGGATCAGCAGAATCACTGAGGTTTATAGACTGTATTTATTTTAATGCATATTTGTATTTTGTGTAGTGTTGGGGGGGTTAAAGTTTAACACCTATATTGAATGTTGGAATGATTATGCATGGATGGCACGAGGAAGATCCACGCCAATAAATTAAGAAGTTTTAAAAGTTAAATCGCTTCTGTTTAAGGCTTTTTTTAAAGAAATTGGGATTTTGGGCAACCCCCAAATTCTCATTTTCATCATTTTATTTTATGAAATGTATGTGTTTATTTGTTTATGCTCTTGTTTGTGTATAACTTTAGAACACAAGAAATATTTTCATTAGAATATCCCGTATGTAAGGTCATTGCCCAAATTGTCTATTTACATGATACAAATCACCTCTACGATGATTTTACACACATAAAATATAATATGAAAGAATTACAGTCCCAATTAATTGAATGTGTAATAAACTATATATGTTTAGATTAGCATTTAGATTAACAAAATTTCATTTATTTTTGAAAATGACCATAACATCATGAATGGCTATGGATTTTTTGTAAGTATCGCTATTCAATTCATCTTTGAGAAGCATTTCTAATCAATATATTGATAATTAGTTACAAATCCATGTTTTGTGATGGTAGAATTTTAGATGTTTGTGTCTTTATTTTATGTAATGTATTGGTTTTTTCATTTGTATTTGTATGTATATAAATTCTGGAACACAAAAAAACTTTTATTAGAATCACTTGATAGAAATAACTTATATGACGATTTTTGCCCAATCGGGTTGGATGAGCTGTCAAGGAGCGTAGTTATGAAAGGGCGGCGCATGCATCAGATCACAATCGTCGAAGATCAAGGTATAATTGCCATAGGCAAGTGGAGAGGTTGGCAGAGTAATGGAGCAGGTGGCCTGATAATTGGACGGGACGGAAGGACGACGAGAGGAGAAATCCATCATGCTACGGGCCTCGGGCTTATCTGCAACCATAACTTTGGTAATGATACCGATGAGCAGATGCGAGTAAAGAACGAAGGAAGGCAACGAGATAAATGCTGCGAGGAGCGCAAGAAACCTGTAGGCAGATGCCCTGAGCGTCAGCGTAGTCTGGAAGTCATCGTAAGCAAAGCGAGAGGAGATAATTGCAGAGGAAGGAGGAATATGGAGGCGAAAGGTAGTGGGAGCATGAGAAGATGGATGCACAATGGGGGTCCTGAAGACCAGAGCAAGCTTGTAGCAGATAAGAAGGGCAAGCGAAAAGTGGAGGCTGAAATGAAACCGAATATACAGGTTTTAGAGATATCAGAAGAGGAGAGCGAGGAGAAGAAGGGCAACCAGGAAGAGGATGCATGGAAAGATCGATGGAAAAGGTTACCAGCTAAGGACAGTGAGGACGCAGACGAAGGCACAGGTCGTTTTGCAGGCAGGGGCAGGGGAGGACCACGTGGCAGAGGCAGAGGAGGAAGAGGCCGAAGGGGCCGAGGTGGTCGATGGAGAAAGGATCTGGCGGAGAGAAGAGGATGGAGGGGGCGTCAATGCAGCCCAAGCTTGGAGGAGGAATCTGAGCCTGCTACAGCAGATGGTAACCGGTGGACAAGGAAAACTATTGGAGATAGAATCAGAATTGCTGAGCAGGAGTATAGGGAGAAATCTACCCCCAAGATCAGGAGAATTATGGAGCATTGGGAAGAAGAAGCCATCCAGGCTCAATCTGAAGAAGAGATGGAAGACTGGATTTCTATTATGCCTGACCCTGGTCATACCAGAGGAAGAATGACCCTCTACAAGCAGTATCTTCACTTGTACTGGGTCATGAAAAGGCTCACGGCAAAAGATTTAGAACAGGTAGCCATGGAGATGGCTGAAATGGTTCAGAGTCTCCCAAATGTGAAAAAAGAACAGAAGGACATAGTCATAACCATGCTTCTGCAAGAAAAAAGACTGGAGGATCTGCAGCAACAGCTCGTGGCAAGTGGAGTGCTGGTGAAGAAGGAAAAAGTTCAGCAAGCTGAGCCTGAAAAGTAGCGATCAAAGGCATGTTTTGTTGTTTTGGGATTATCTCGTTTTTTGATTTACGTATGCATGAACTCTTTTGCTGTTTTTATATATAGGAAGCAGTATATAGGCTATAATATAGAAACAGAAGAAGAAACAAGACATGAAGTATGGTATGATCAGTTGGAAACTTTCTATTTTTGGTTTGATGTGAAAAACTTTGGGTGGTCAAGATACCCGGTTTCCCTTCGGGGCGGGGTGAGACCACCCTGGTGCTGTAAATATTCTTTTATGTTAATAGAAAAGGACCTACCCAGCTTACAGAAAAAAAAAAAAAAACTTATATGACGATTTTAAGCGTGCATAGTATCCAATGCAACAACTACACATTAAATGAATTGAATGCTTGCATAACTTATCTATGCTCAATTTAATAAAAGTTCACTTATTTTGGTAAATGACCATGACATCATGAATGAAAGTGTATCTTTTTTTGTAACCACCATTATTCAATATGTGTATTTTAAAATCGCAATAATTTTTAATGAATATTCTT
>APFE030714976.1:30545-44876 GCA_000404065.3 Pinus taeda
GGCAACTCAACAAGATCCCAGACTTCGTTACTCTTTATGGAATTCATCTCTTCCTTCATGGCATTGTACCATAGTTCTGATTCTTTGCAACTCATGGCTTGTGAAAATGACTCGGGATCGTTTTCGGCTTCAATGTTGTAGTCAGATTCTTGTAGATACACAACATAGTCACTAGGAATTGCTGATCTCTTTGGTCTAGTAGATCTTCTTAATGTTGTACCATCATCTTCCTGAGAAGTATGTGGTTCAACTTGTTGTTCAAAAGTTCTTGGCAACTCTTGAACTCCTTGATCTACTGGATTATCGTCAGCAGCTTGTGGAACTTCAACGATTGGTTGTTCAACACCAGTTTGTACTTGAGAGGTGCTATGAACAATAATCAATCTATCACTTGAAGTGGAAGGTTGAGATTCTGAATGATCCTTCTCAGAAACTATGTTTCTGGCTTGATCGCTCCCACTGATCAAGTCATTTTCAAGAAACTTAAAATTGAGGCTTAATAAAATTTCATGTTTTACCAATGTAAATCATGCTCAAATTGAATCTAATGACATAAAAATTGCCTGTGGGCTAATTAATTCAAGCAGATTCAATTATTCATCGTTTTGAACTTTATGATAAAACTATTAATTCATAACTCTTGTGGGTAGGTTATGAAATTTTATCCTAATTAATTATATAAATATAATAAAAATTCTCGTGGGATAACATTTATTATATTTAGTCTAATTAATTACAATTTAATGTCTAAATAATCTTTATGTGATCTAACCAATCAAAATATATAATTTTATTTAATTAAAGATGTTGTGGCTATTCTCTAATTAAATAAAATTATATAAATCACTAGACATTATTCTTTACATAAATGGCATAAACAAAATTTAACCAGTAAAAATAATGTCTCATATAACGCAAATGACTGCCATAAATGTCAGCATTACGGTAAACAACAGTAATAATTATTCAAAATTAAAGCTAAAGAAGTCAGCATTACCGTAAATGACTGCAAATCGTTTGTTCAATTTATAAACAAAACCCGGAGATTGAGTGAAGCAGCATTGATCTACTTTGCACTTGCATAGCAAATGCAGTTCGAAGGCTAGCTGGATTGAATTCAGGCTCTGTCCTTAAGTTTATAAATCAAACAATATATATTATAATATATATATATATATATAATTTTAATTACTTTCATCACAATCTTTTACTACTTGTTGCAGAAATATGTAGGGTTCTCATAGCATGCTCAAAAACCACAATGCCTAAAGGTGACAAATATTAATGTTCATTGATCTGAGGTAGATCCACCTACTGCACCAGTGGGCCTATGTCGATGTGATATAAAACTTGATTACTCCAGTAAAACTAGAGTTGTCACAAAATGATCACTCACAAAAGTGACAAATGCCCAAGTTAGTTGGGCCCAGGTAGATCCAGGAGGATATGAGAAAATTGTATTCAGGAGCACATGAGAAGTGAAACAGCCACACATAATTTTGGACAGATGGGATTTGCTATAGCAGATCTGGAAGGGGGAGTATGTATGTGGAACCAAATATCAGCATAGGGATATGCCACTGAACTCTGTGATAATATCTACTGAGATTCACTGCAGCACCACAGTCTATAGATAGCAATCAAGGCGAAAAGAACCTTATAAGACCTAGGTTCTCATTTTTTTTTTATATGACCTACAAAGACACTGCTATAGTTTATCCATTGAAAAGCAAAAATTGAATGCGCCCAAAATTTCATGATTACGCATACACTAAATTGCGTCAAGTTTCAAGATTACGCATAAAAGAAACACATGGCATGACCTATAACTATCCTACTCTAATGTTCCTAGTAAGAGAATGCTAGGTACAATCATACAATCAATGAAGCCACCCTAGCATCTTATCAAGGTCAAAAATTCTACCCTTATGTTTTGTTATGAACCAAAACAAATACATATCAAATATAAAGTGTTCATGAGCTGGTACATACATTATCACATGGCCAAATACAATATCCAACTCAAGAAGACAAACAAGGGCAACAAAATCATGCCAAGATTGGCATGTGCATCTTCAAGTTAGCACCTATCTTTGAATGAGTCTGCAATATAATGATGATGGATCATCCTTGCTCCAAGCAAGGCCTTCATATTGCAACCTGTGATCTCAGAAGGTTCATCCACACACTTTTAAAACTGGCCTCCTTAACTTCCATGTACAATAGCATTTCCTAAGGCTTGAGATGGAATAATAGGAAAGCTTAAACATACCTTATGGTTGCTTAACAAAGACGTGAGTGAAAAGAAAAGGTGTAAATCCAGATCTTGAAGAAAAATTGTTGCACTTCTGTGTGTGGTTGGAAATCCTTACAACAAACCATAAGTTGAAAACGCTTTTTCCCCACGGATATTTTAGCACCAAAACCATGTTTCCCCGTCATATCTCCAATGACATATTGAGGACAAGATAAAGAAAAAGGCAGCTAGAAATTTTTACTATGAAATACTTGTTGCCTTGTGTAAATCACAGCGCCATCGGAGTGCTCAAATGCTGATTCAACACACTATGTTCACCAAAATTTTAACATAGATGTGGCTAAAAGTTTTCCAAATTTATACCTTCATAAAATAACTCCAACTGTTCAAAAGACTATGTATTATATTGAGTTTTGAGACAGATTTCATGAATGATGATATATGTTGGTGGCCAAAATAGAACCATCAATCTGTGGAAATTATTCTTCCATTTTGGAGGGAGCATCAGGCCTTGAGTTTCCATATAGAAATATGTAACTGGGTGCTCCAGAGGAAGAATTTCCATGGCCTGTGTATGCACTGTAAGTTAAAACAGTGTTGTTATCGTGGGTTTAAATGACACGAAAGAAACCCTGCTTGCTTCTCTGGAAAGAAATGAGTCCGAAATCTCGCCACCGACTCTCTATGGCTTGGCCTGCATTAAGGAGAATGTTCCCTTCATAAACGGCAGTCCTCAAAACACCTTCGTCTTTCCATTGTCGCCTCTACCAATACAATGATGAATTTTATATTATATATCAATAGTAACAAGGCTATCTGCACTGCAGAGCAGCAACAGGCATTAGTCTCGCCGGTGTGGATTACCCTTTTATTCCCCTTTACAAGTCCATGAAACGGGACTACGTTTTCGTGGTCAATCCTAACGGCGCAAACAGACGTACTGGCAACGAGTGGAAAAAATTACTTCCCAAGCTGAATGCCGAGCTCGGTAAAGATATGAAATAAACGAAATCACGGGATCTTCAAGGTAGTGGAAACTACAAGATTTTTATGCGGTAAAGAACATTACAATGAACTTGCTCGAGAGGAATGCATAATCCACCGCTTGCAGCACCGATTATGAATTCCTCAAGAATCTAAGGAAGCGCCAGCCATGATCAGGCAAACCCCAAATCCGTGATGGATCAGACATAAATAGATAGAATCCGTGGACTGAATTCTTAAGTGATAACTACATGTAAATGTACTATCGCTAAATACTGAACCTGACCTATTTTAAGCCTTACGAGATAGTTGAGCATCTTGAGTGTTTTACAATATTTTTAATACATATGAAAGAATAAAAAATGTTTACTATCAATCTTTTACTTTCCCAAAATGGTATGTATTCTTTAAATTTTCCAAACATAAATTCCTTTGGCAAAAAAGAACTGAAGATCACCGTCTTGGATAATGATTGAAGGGAACGCTAAATTCATTATTCCCTAGCAGTGTCGAACAACGGAGGTCGTTGTTTCAAACACCTACGTAAAATCTTTTTAATCACCGTTTGCGTTTATTAATCTCAGTTTCTCATGCAAAGATTTATTTTTCTTCTTGCTCCGATACCAATGTAAGCAAAATTTTCAACATCGATTCTAAATCCTTTTAAAGAATCTAAAAATTAAACTTTAGAAGTCCAGGAATACCTCCAGCCATTGATGACGCCCCTGCTCCACAATCCACTTGCTTCTTCACTTCAACAACACTCCAGCTTCAATCCAAGCAAAATAAATAATCACAGAAAATCTGAAGGCACTTCCAAGCTATGCTCTCTCAGCTAGATGGTGTAAACAGCTGAAGGGGATTGAGATGCTAGCTTGGGGACCAATCAGATGAATTTATAGCCAAGCCTCCATCAAGCTTTTAATGGCTATGTGTCAGGTGTTCCACAGATCAAGGTAGAGAACTATAGATGGAGTAATGGACCACTTCAGAAGCTCCAACCAGAAAATTAATTAACTGCAGTTGATTTCCTCAATTTAAGGAAATTACTGCAATTGGTTTCCAAAAATTAAGGAAAGACTGCAGTTTAGTTCCATAATTGTAGTTTACAGGTTGGCAAAAATTAATGGAATTTAATAGATCTAACTAATTCTTCGACTTCTGTGTTAATATTTGAGCTCTAAGGTGTTAAGGTTTCTGAACTATTTAGCTAACCTTAGACCTGAAATTGACCTCCACAAAACTTCAATCTACAAGATAAAAACCTCAACTCTTAAACCATGACGAGTTGCCATAGAACTGTACTAGAATAAGCTTAATGTTTGAAGTGAATGATAGATCTCAACCTTTTGGATGGAAAATAAGCTTGATCTCTGAAAGGGGCAATAGATCTCAACCCTTGATAAATATATCTACTAAGTAAGCTTGCAAAATCTGCAAAATCTTCTACGTTAAGGCACAGATAAACTGATCGATGGATATGGAAATTTTTATGCAAATATCAACTAGGTTGAATGTGAATAAGCCACCGAAATTGATAGATAACTAGCTAGGTGGATCACCGCAGATCACCGAAAACTATTCTCTCTTGGAACCCTTAATTGGTATTAAAATTATTCTGCGATAGACCTTATTCTGGGATAGACCCTCAAGCTAGTTGGATGCACAAATCAGATACCATTGTAAAATTCCAAACAATAAAAAATCAGATAGATCTAGAACACCTTAGTGTTCTGATTTAAAACAAAATACACACCCATACAATAAAATTGGAGCTCCTACAAATGGCATGCACAATTGCTCATTAAAATGCTGATGTAAGACATTGAAGTTCAATTGTGGAGCTCCTGCACATGGCATGCACGACTGCTCATTAAAATGCTGATCTAAGACACTGAAGTTCAATTGTGGACCCTGGATTATTATTATTATTAAAATTGGAGCTCCTGCAAATAGCATGCATGACTGCTCATTAAAATGCTGACCTAAGACACTGAAGTTCAGTTGTGGAGTCCCTGCACATGGCATGCACAACTGCTCATTAAAATGCTGATCTAAGACACTGAGGTTCAATTGTGGACCCTAGATATTGTGGACCTTGGATTATTATTATTATTATTATCCAATATTGTGGACCCTAGATTATTATTATTATTATCCAATTTTAAGGTCACGACCAAGTCAGACACCAAATTGGTGTGTGAGACCCCTTGTTTGAGGGACAAGGAACCCATCTTCATGCAAGGATTTGACTGCTAAGTCTATTAAGGCATACATATTCTACCCCCTCTCATTTTGAACTTACGATCTCTTAGGAGGAAACACATGCTTTTAACCATTAGGCCCATGTATCCACTAGACAAATTCTTCATGGGGTTTTCGTCTCGGGATCAAAACGGGAACTCACCACGGGGTTTTCACCTCGAGATCAAAACTGGAACTCACCACCAGGTTTTCTTCTAGGGATCAAAACTCGAATTGGCCACACCAAGCTCTAAAAAAAACACACGAAAATTGAATGCAAATATTATGGCTTGATACCATGGGAAAATACCATAATAAATATCTCATCCAATTTGACCATATGGAAAAAAATTATATTACAACTCTCCTATCATTGATTTGACAACTAAATTATAATAAATTTTCCATATTTAGGCAGACAAGCCTTCCTTTGAATCAGTTTAGTAGTCTACACTTTCATTCTCTGATTGACATCTAGATACTCTGTTGTTTGACATCTGGCACAAATTTTCCTTTCTCCGCTTGACATCTGTTTCCCACATTTCTCATCCGCTTGGGTTAGATATGGCCGTAACCACCTTACCCCTCACTTGCCTTCTGCCTGCCCAGAGGAGCTCTGCTAAACAACTCGTACCTTTGCCTTTTCTTTTTTCACTTACTTTTCTCAGGCTAGGATGTCAGGTAATCTCTACAGTGGTTTCCTTCCATCAATTCTATCAAAATAAAATCTCCTCTGTTTCTATACAGGAAGGATGAAAATTACAAGCGCACAGTGATGGCGTGCTTTATACAGGTCGCATATCTGCTACAACTGAACAGGCAGGAAAAGCGAGACGGAGATGCAGTGTTGGCACCCAAATGGTGGAAGCTCTTCAAATACAAGGTAGTGAAAGAATTAGTGGATGAGAGGGATCAATCCATCTTTGGAGCAAGGCCTAAATGGGACACGTATGCTGCATTCTCTGATCTTCTAGTAGTGAGACCTAGTAAGGCTCCCAAAGGCAATAATAGCGCTCTCAGAGGGACCTTGCTGAGCGATGCTACAATCAAAAGAAACATACAAGATGATTTGAGAATTTTAACAATGGAGGTCCTCAGTGGCTCCTGTAGGTTTCACAGGACACTAGAGGCAGTCAAGACAACATCGAAGAAATATGGGAGCAGTGAAGTGTGCACGACTGGGAATTCATTGGGGGCTGGCCTGGCTTTGCAGGTGGGGAAGGCCTTAACATTTGAGGGCATATTTGTCGAATCTCATTTGTTCAATCCCCCTTCTATTTCATTTCCCATGGGTTTTAGAAGTATTGGTGACAAGTTTGGACTGCTGTGGAATGCAGTCAAGGGTGCAACAAGAGATATTATCCCTTCTAGGAAAAAAAGGGAATAAGGAATGAGAAGGCCTTGATAAACAATCAAAGGAGGGGGTAGAGGCGGATTCAGTGAATATTTGTCAGCAAATCCAGAAATGGGTGCCCCATCTTTATGTAAACTATAGCGATTACATCTGTTGTTACTACTCTGATTCTTGTAAAAAACGCAAGAACTGTGATGGGGATGAAGAAAAATCAATGGAGGTCATGCCAGAGGTCTCTGGTATGGATCGTGTGGCTTCCAAACTGTATGTGTTTTCCAAGGGCCCCTTTAAATTTTCGGAAGCTCATGGGATTCGACAATGGTGGTCTTATGAGTTAGAGCTCCAGATGGCATTCAATGGGAGAAAATTGATACAACAACAGTTTGGTTCCTTCGTACAACATTCTCATCTGAAGACTGCCCTGGGATCTTAGCCCCAGTCATGGGTTCAATTCTCAGGGCAGCACAATAGGCCCTACCTGAAAACCCCCAAATACATATTCTTTATTAGTATTTGTTTGGCGTTTGTCCATCGCCGCTACCAGAGAGGGAAAATTAAAAAAAATTTGAGAGATTCTCTGTCTGGTTTTCGATTTTGGAGTGATGTTTTTCTTTCGATTCGGATTATGGCGTGAATTCTGGTGACCGTTGCTTTCTCACTCTTTGTTAATAAAATTATCCGATTGCTTGTGATTATTGTGTTCAAGCCATTAATGAAAATGGAATAAAGTGGCTTGAAATTCAAGCATGCCAGTAGTGTCAAACTCTGTTTTGAATCTTTAATACAACGACACAATTTGCTTCGTGTTAACCAAAAAAGGTATCCAATGTTGCAGAGTTACAGTGTTATAATTGCATCACATGTGACTAGGGCATCCTATTTTGCGGAATTACACTGTTATAATTGATTCATCACGTTAAAAATGAAATATTGGTTTTTCAAAATAGTTGTTTAGTTGAGAAAAAAGAAACGTTATTTGGCAATTCGTCAGTAATTGAGATAGGAGTCCTGGAAGGACGCGGAAGAATGGTCTGAAGGTTAAAAGTGACTAGAATTTGGGGAACAAAATTCAAAAATTTTCGTAAAAGTAGTGTTTGAATTATATTTTTGATAATGGAAATGGATTTAGCACCATTAAAAACTTCCAAAGCACTTAAAATTATAAATTTTAACAACTTTTATTCCCATGTACAAAATTCCCATAACAACATATTTGTTTGACTACAACGTTTGAGATAATTTGACTTAGGTTTAAACTTCTGTATGTATAGATTTGAGAATAAGAATAAGATTCTTGGAATATTTTATGTAATTTATATATGTATTTGCCAAGGTTTCAAAATTTTGTAATATGATAATTTTTTTTAGGCCAATAAGCCTTCCTTTGAATCAGTTTATTAGTATACACTTTTATTCTCTAATTGACATCTGGATATTCTACTGTTTGACATCTAACTCAAATTTTGCTCTTTCCACTTGACATTTGGTCGACTTGGATTAGTTATAACCGTAACCACCTTACTATTCTACTGTTTGACATCTAACTCAAATTTTGCTCTTTCCACTTGACATTTGGTCGACTTGGATTAGTTATAACCGTAACCACCTTACCCTCACCGCATTTTCGCCTCATTTGCTTTATGCGTGCCCGGAGGAGCTCTGCTCAGCAACTCGTACCTTCGCCTTTTCTTTTGTCACTTACTTTGTTCAGGCTAGGATGCCAAGTAATCTCTATGAAAATTTCCTTGCAGATCTGGTATTTAAATTTGTTTGCAAGAGATAAGGTTATTTTTTTCCTATCTTGCGGTGGCTAGGTTAGGGTTTCACGGCTGGCTCCGGAATCATGCTGCGGAAATCAGACATGGATTTTCTGGTCAGCTCAGCTATATAACTTTTATGAATGTGGCCATTCAGCCTGTCCCCTTCTCTGGGTATTACGATTTTTTTAGTCAATCAAAATTTTAATGTTTACAATATTGCCCGAATCTTAATAAATATGTCTTCTTGTCTACATTCTGACAATATACTGTTTGGAGTATACGATTTTATCCGCAAATTTTAGTTTGTCTATAACTTTGAATTCTGGGTATGACGACAACTCTGAGTTTTCAAACCCGTTGGTTTTTATTTATTTAAATGGTGAATATCCTCCACGTTTTGTCATAGTTGTATTTTCTTTCCTACCATTTTCATATTGCATGTAACAGTGATTAGGAACAGTTTGGCTCTGTCGATTCCCCTTCATGGTTCAGTTTTTTTTGTAATTTAGTTCCAAAATCTAAAGTGGTATATCCAGCGCATTGCTGTGAATAAATCCTTGTTGTAAAAGGATCAATCCACACAAATAATTTAATTAATTTTTTAACATATACAAGCAAATCAAAGCTGAACTTTTTATTGGAAATCGATATCTGAGGATGTCGCAGATTCCCCTGTAAAAAATAAAATGGGATTTCAACTCTTGAAAGGTTGGTTTAAGATTCAAAAACAGCTTTTGACCATCTCTTAAACGTGATGAGTTTAAATTCGTTTTCATTTGATCGATTTTCACTTTCCACTTGTTCAAAGTTTAAATTTTCATGTTTTTCAATAAATTAAGAAAAATAAGAAATAATATTGGAATTAGTTAGATAGAATTAGAGGTTTGAGCTCTCTTTGTTCTCATCAAAATCAAGCCGGGCAAAGTTCAGAACCGGCAACATGGCATGACATAATTCGTTAAATGCCCAAATACCGCTTCAAGAGGTTCGTACCAATCACAGAGTGATCGAAAATTCAGAAAACAAGTCCTTCAATTGTGTTCTCCACACATTTCATTCTCTTTTATTACTGGGCGAGAAAGTGTTTGAGGATGGGGTCATTTAAAAGAGATCTGCGCGTGAAACGCCTTCTTTTAATGCTGGATAAGGTGTCATCTGAGTTCCACAGATAGGACAGTCATCGTCTCACTCTCGTATACTTCGTTGTTTTGGCCCTGAACATCCTCATTTCTCTCGATCAGGTGCTTGTAAATGTGTTAGAAAACCTGCACAGAGGAATCTAGCTAGTAAAGGTTGAACACACAGCGTTGCAGAGCAAAAACACTAAAGGAAAATCGAAAGAAGAAAAGAATGATTCATTAGAAAATATGTTACAATGCTCATGATATAGCATTACTGGGAGATAACTAGTCAGTTGCGGAGTTAAAACAAGAGCAAATCAAGGAGTAAATCATGCAAAAGGAATCTTGCATGCAATCCCATGCTCTAACTAAGAGTCTACATGTAGATGTGTAGTAGTTGCATGCTCTAACTAAGAGTCCGCTTGCATGCAATCCAATGCTCTAACTGAGAGTCCGCATGTAGGTGTAGTAGTTCCAACACCCCCCCTGAACACCACTATGGGGAAAAATAGAAAATGGGCCCTGACAACTAAGGCCAAAGGTCACCCAAAATATAGTGCAACTTGTATTAAAATTGAGGAAAGAGGGAAAACCTCGTGGGAAAAAGCCCCCCTCAAAATACAATGTAATCAAAAGAAAAGAGGAAGAAAAGACAGTTGCTAAGCAACTGTGTCCTTCACTCCAAGATGATCATGCAGAGAGCGAAACTTCTGTTCAGTGAATGTCTTGGTGAAGATGTCTATAGTCTATTCGGCTGAGGGACAAAACTGCAAATCAATGACCCGATCATGTACTAAGTCTCTGATGTAGTGCATATGGATCTCTATGTGCTTCATCCGCTGCCACTGTACTGGATCCCTGCAAACTTTGAGAGTGCTCTAGTTGTCACACCAGATGACAATGGGCTGGCGGAACTGAACGCCCAACTCAGTGAGGAAGTGTTGTAGCCACAGAGCCTGAATGGTGATGTTGACTACTCCTCTGTACTTGGCCTCAGCTGAAGAGAAAGCAATAGTAGCCTGCTTCTTGCTCGACCAACAGATAGAGCCAGATCCTAGACTAAGTGAATATCCGGAGGTGGACTTGCGATCAATGTTGTCTCCCACCCAATCAGAATCTGTGAAGCCAAGGAGATTCAATGAAGTGCCTGCTGGATAATGAATCCCAAAGTGATGGTGCCCTGCACATATTAGAGGATGCGCTTGGCAGCATTCCAGTGTAGCTCATGCGGCTCCTGCATATATCTGGAAACTGCCCATACTGCATATGAGAGATCTGGTCTGGAGTGGGTGAGGTACAATAAGCTCCCCACTAGCTATCGGTAGAGAGTGCTGTCAACTAATGGAGTGTCACCTCCATCCTCAAGGCAGACCCCAGACAGAAAAGGAGTCGGTACTGGCTTGCAGTCAGTCATGCGAAATCTCTCGAGGAGATCCCGTGCATACTTAGCTTGAGAGAGTTTGATGCCTGTGGCATCCTGGCTAATCTCAAGACCAAGAAAGAAGTGTAATGGACCCATGTCCGTCATCAAGAACCTATCATGCAAGGCCCTCTTGATTGTAGCAATTGCTGAAGCTGAGCTGCCAATGATTAGGAGATCATCTACATACAAAACTAAGGTAAGAAGAGAATCATGTGTCCTAAGCATGTAAACATTCGGATCAGACTTACATCTTTCAAAGTTTTGTGATAAGAGAAAAGAATCCATCTTTGTGTACCAAGCTCTCGGGGCCTGCTTAAGGCCGTAGAGAGATTTCTTCAGTCTGCAGACCAAAGATGAATCCTGAATAAAACCATGTGGCTGCTCCATGTAGATCTCCTCAGATAGGTCTCCATGAAGAAAGGCATTCTTCACATCCATCTGATGTACTTCCCACCGCTGGGCAGCCGCAATGGCAAGTGTAAGGCGTATGGAATCCATCTTTGCTACTGGAGCAAAGGTCTCGTCATAATCAATGCCATGCACTTGTTGGAAGCCTTTAGCTACTAGCCTTGCTTTCCGTCTGGTGATTTGCCCATTTGCAGCACTCTTGGTCCTGTAGACCCATTTACATGGGACAAGTTTCCTTCCTGAAGGAAGGGGGACTAGATCCCAAGTCTGGTTCTCGAGGAGGGAGTTATACTCCTCCTCCATGGCGGACTCCCAAGATGGATTCCCAACAACCTCAGCGTAAGACTGTGGATCAGAACACTGAACCAAATGACAATGCTAGGAGGGCAATGGTTCAGTGGCAATGAGGACAAGAGGAGGCTCAATAAACTCTGAGCTAGTCCTCTGCAGATCAGAATTATCCCCCACAAGACCATTTCTAGCAGCTGGTCGGTCTTGTGCATATATCTCACGTAAGCTCCTTGTTCTCTGATTTAAGACAGGGGAATATGATTCACTGCTGGAAGCCCGATCTGGGCTTGGATGTGGATCATCATTTGCATGCACTAGATTTGTATCTGAAGACTTTGTCTCTGCATCTGCATGCTCTTCCTTGACATCTACATGATCTGTATCTGCATCTGAGTGCACTGAGTCATCATCTCGGACATGAGGTAGATAAAAAGTGTCTGCGTGTGGCGACTGAGGTGCATGCGAGAGACTTTCCTCAAATTTGACACTTCGCCCAATGATGAGCTTGTCCGTAGAGGGAATGAGGAGTCGATATCCCTTCACACCATCAGGGTATCCAACAAATATGCACTCAATGCTTTGTGGATCAAGAGCTTTCCTCTTTTAAGAGGGGATCCGGGCCCATGCTCGAGAGCCGAAAACATGGAGGTGAGTGATCTATGGTTTAGTGCCGCTCCAAGCCTCAAAGGGGGTCTGATCCTTGATAGACCTATGAGGAGATCTGTTCTGGATGTAGTTAGCACAATTAAGTGCTTCGGCCCATAGCTTATGAGGCAATGACTTAGCATGCAGCATGCAGGAAGCCATCTCTTTGAGAGATCAGTTCTTTCTCTGAGCAACTCCGTTCTGTTGTAGAGTGTATGGAACTGTGTACTGTAGCTGTATGCCGGACTGAAGGCAAAGGTTCCGAAGTGCTATGTTAACATATTCCCCCCCATTGTCTATACGAAGGGCTTTGATCTTTCTCTCTGACTGTGTCTCAACTAGTGCTTTGAAATCTTCAATGTGCTCAAAAACTTTAGATTTGTTCCTGAGAAGATACACTCAAGTATACCGTGAGAAATCATCAATAAATGTAAGCACATACCTTGCTTTGTTGATGGACGGATGAGGAAAGGGCCACATGAGATCACTATGGATCAGATCTAGAGGAGAGGATGCTCTGTGAGTCTTGCCGGTGTCAAACTTTTCTCTGGGATGTTTGCCAAGAACACGCCCTTCACAAACTCCTTCGGAGAAACTGATATTTGGCAAGCCTTCCACCATCTCATTCTTGCTTAGTTGCTGCATATACTTGTAATTTAAGTGACCAAACCTTTCGTGCTAAAGCCTACTACTATCATCAGCATGTGTAAGCAATAAGGAGGATTCAGATTCAATAAATTCAGAAAATGTATACAGTCTGGCTCCATTGTTTACCTCACCAGTTGCAATTTTGGCGCTGATATGTAGATCATATATGTTTACTGCATCTAGAGTGAATTCCACTTTCTTTCTGGTGCTGAAATGAGTGATATGATAAACTGAAAGCAGGTTTACCGAAAGTTTTGGAACATGAAGCACATCTTCAAAGCTTCCATGTAAAAGTTCCACTCTACCTTTTTCGGTGACCTCAATAGCTGAGTCATCTCCCATGAGGATGGGAGGTCCTTTGCATGCATCCAAAGATGAATAGACTCCTTTGAAGCAGCCATATGATGTGATGCGCCTGAATCTATAACCCATGCATCAGGAGAAGAATTAATTGCAACTAAAGCATGAAAATTATTACCTCTCCCGTGTGGCGGATCCTCAGTTTTCTTCTTGGCACCCTAAGAGATGTGATCCCCAAAGTTGTGCTTCTGAAGGATTTCTGCCATTTGGTCAATTTGTTTCTTCATGCAAGAGGATTCTGGATGGAATCCTCTTTGACAGGAGGTGCATCTGTTTCCTTTCTTCCCTTTCTCATTTCTCGAGCCGGAGGAGTCATTGAAGGGCTTGGTGTACCCTTCCTTCTTTGGATGGGAATGCGTTTTTCCCTTATCTTTTTGCTGCTAACTTTTCTGACTTGAATCACATCTATGATGTTTATTGTGGCTGCTATCATGCACAGCAAGTGCATGCGCCTTTGGAGGTTTGATTTTCCCCATGCCAATGAGTTTATCTTACTCAAAAATAAGGGACTCCATAAATTCTTTGAGAGAAGGCATAGTGTAGGATTTACCTGTTGCGAGCCTTACTGAATGAAATGTAGACACAAAGATGGAGTATTCCGGTCCGAGCTTTGACATAATAGAGAGAATTTGGCGACTCTTCTCCTTGGATTTGTCAATTCCACAACCCTTGAGTTGCAGCAATAGATCATTATATTTGGTGAAGAAGTCTTGAATTCTATCATAGTTCCGTGGATCCAATGATAGCAACTCCACTTCGAGCATATGTCCTTTCATCTCATCTTGTTTCCCATAGAGATCTTCAACCTTTTTCCAAATCTCATTGGGAGTATTGCA
>APFE030714976.1:45011-65193 GCA_000404065.3 Pinus taeda
CACATGCATATGGATCTGTGGGCCTCATCCATACAGTTGAGGTACTTGGATTTCTCTATGGCTGAAGTGGGTTCCACTTCTGTAGCCATGGTAATCCTGTACAACCCTTTTTGACGAAGGTATCGAGCCATTTGGTCCTTCCATTCGTGATAGTTGTACGGTGTTAGGATCGATGCTTTGGGAAACTCCATTTTTCTGTCAATCTTCGATCTCCGAGCTGTAATACCTGCAAAATAAAATACTGGTGCGCCTTTATCTAGCAACCTGTGGGCTCTGATACCATGTAAATGTGTTAGAAAACCTGCACAGATGAATCTAGCTAGTAAAGGTTGAACACACAGCTTTGCAGAGCAAAAACACTAAAAGAAAATCGAAAGAAGAAAAGAATAATTCATTAGAAAATATAGCATTACTGGGTGAAGATCCCAAGGTAATGCACTATAGTGGTGATCAATGAGAAGACTCAACACCTACAACAAGTTCCGAAGATAACTAGTCAGTTGCAGAGTTAAAGAATGAGCAAATCAATGAGTAAATCATGTAAAAGGAATCTTGCATGCAATCCCATGCTCTAACTAAGAGTCCGCATGTAGATGTGTAGTAGTTGCATGCTCTAACTAAGAGTCAACTTGCATGGAATCCAATACTCTAACTGAGAATCCCCATGTAGGTGTAGTAGTTCCAACAAATTCACCATAAATAGAATACCAGAAGGAAATAAAACCTTTATTAATTCAACAAATACTCCAAACAAAAATTGAACTACCCAATGTGTAAAACAAGACAACTTCAGAATTTACCAATCACAAGTTCACTACTCGAACGGAGTGTGGGAAGTGAGTTTTTTAACTCACATATCCGTTTTCAAATCAATGATTTTTCTTCGACACTTTCTCTTGTGATGTCGCACCCCACAAGTTTTAGAGCCATTGAAATTCCCTGGGTTTTCGCTGCTTCTGATAACAAACGAGCCAAAGAAATTCAAGAGAATAGAAGGGAAGGAATTTATTATACCAGTGGAGCCATTCTTGCATGTTTGTATAAATTGAGGAGAGGGTTTGATCTCGCAACCACTGGTGACCTGCTTGGATCCATTCTTACATGTTTGCATAAATTGAGGAGAGGATTTGATCTCGCAGCCTGTGGTGACCTGCTTGGATCCATAGTACACCACGGTATCCATTGAAGGAGCGAACATGTAAATAACATCTCCTATCACTCTTCGTACTACAAGGGGATCCGTGGAACGAGCCATTGAACGAGCCATTGAAGTAGAGATGAATTCCAATTTCTTCCTTCTCACCTTCCTCTCAACAAAATTCAAAGTCGAATTTGATTCAAGTGGTGAATGTAGTGCAGGTGTCTTATGGCATGGTATGTAAATAAATTGCATGAAACAACTTGACACGTTGCTACCAAGTGGAACAACGAGGCAAATAATATACACATTGGAACAGAACATGTCCCGCCCCTAAGAATGTAAGACAATATTTTGCTCAAATTTTTTTTAACAGTACAGCAGTAACCCACGCAGAGCACATGTTCATATCTATACTGTTGTTTTATTTTTTTTAGAAGGGTATGTTGTATGTTGGATAGTACTAACATCCAATAAAATTGAGGAGTCTGTTGGGTTCTTGTGATCGTTTTCTCTGCATTTTCTTACAGTGTTATACGACCAAAATACTTTTATCATGAGATGTATGTTGGAGCGTCATAATATTCAATGAACTTGAAGCACTTTGTTGGGTTTTGATTTGGTTTTCTTTATTTGTTCTTTACTGCATTTTGTGCTTGAGAGAAGTAATTTTCAATGAACTTCAATATGTTTGCTAGCATTTGGTTTTATTATTGGTATTTTCCTGTTTTTCTATTTATTTTGTGTGTATGAGAATTAATAAATAAATATTTTCTTATTATAATTTAGTTGCGTCATTGAAATATGATCAATATATATGTATTTATGTATTTTTTAGCTTTTGAATTTATATACAATGTTATTTTGTATTTAAAATTTACATTATAATTTCATAAATTATATTAAATAGATGTGAAAACATCAATATAAATTTAAAAATACCAAACAATTAACATAAAAAAAATGGTAAAAGTATAATAGCATCTTTCATTTAGAAGTGTAAGAACCCCAATTTTCGTCCCTCTAAACAAAATACAAAGTCAAAATCGATTCAACTTCCACGTGACACATTGAAGCTAGAGGATAATCTACCATTACAATACCAACATTAGCTCGTGATGATTTTTACTATGCTCGTACAGGCGAGCTAGGCCGAAGATCATCCAGCAGCACATTTTCTTCGTCTTTCCTGTGCCTGTTGTATTCATGGCGGATTCTTGCACCCATCCAGTGAACATGTCGCCAATCACACTAGTCGACTTGATCCATTCTTCGTCGGCTTTTACGGCTAGCCTTTATAGGATGCTTTCGAATTTGGGTTTCAATTGTTCTTGCAATTGTTCCGTGGTTAAATAGAGGTTTTCAAATTGTTGTAATATTAATTTCAACTTGCGGCGTTGCATTTAATTCACAAAATTATCATAGTTTATTGTACCATTTTTCAGGAAAATTGGATTTTCTCGGAACGGTTCCGATGAAATCATTTTTTGACGCATGTCTTCTATACGTTTTCCAAAATAGTTTTTCATCAGGACGTAAAGTTCGGTGAAAAAAGCCCGTCCGATATTGTTCCGAACCGTTTGATTCGAAGGAAAGCTGTCCACCGTCGGATTAATCCAAAGCTGCATTCAGGCATTCAGGTCTGCAGGGAATGACATTGCGTGAAGTTTTTGGTTGACCGTCGATAAAATATAAATGAAATTAAATGTGTTCATAGAGTATTAGTAAAAAGTTTAATTTTAATGTTTTTTATTTCTTACGAAGGTATGGGCATAGTAAAAACCTATTTATGTGTTATGTTTTTTTTAGTATTGTAGATGATGTGTAATGTAATGTGAGGGAAGCGTGGAGTGAAACACACAGCAGTGTGAAACAGAGCAACGATTGTATGTAATTTTTTTTTAGAATATGAAATTGCCATACGCAGCAGTGGAGAGGTAATTTTTTTTTGTTGTTGCTCGTTGAGAGAAATTTGCAGCAGAGTGTGAATGTAATATTTTGTTGAAAGGGAAATGTAAAACGCAACAGTGTAAATGCAAGTTAAAAAAAGAAATTTACACGACAGTGTAATTTTTTTTTGGAGACAGAGCAATTTTGGTTTTCTGAAGCAGTTTTGGTAAAAGTCCCTCAGTTAGAGGAAGACGTTTTTGTAACAGTAGTTTTATTTTAATGAATACAAAGCTTTTGTGGGTGTGTGAAATACTCTATTCTCAAAATCAATTATAGCTTCCCTATGTTAAAGATCCTGTGAAGAAAACATAGCATTGTTCTCTGTTCAGTTATTATGTTTTGAAATTTACCAGAAAATTCCCAACAGTGGTATCAGAGCTTGTCCAGGCTCTTTGAAGGTGTCAAAGAAGCTGAAGGAAGGAGTTTTTAGCAGCAGCAACTTCTTCAACAGAGTGAATACAGTTAAGAAAGGATCCAGGTATTTCTCAGATTAGTTTTCTGTGTTGTTGTTGAAGACAAAAAGTGAGTTATTTAAAAAAAACACAGTGAGGTATTTGAATCATAGTTTAGAGTGCTAGAATGGCCATCGCCAGCACTAGCATGGGTATGTTTAATACTCAGCTCCCACAGTTTAATGGAAAGAACTATGACTATTGGGAAATAACCATGAGAGCCTTGTTTGCTTGTCAAGATTTATGGGAACTTGTTGAATATGGGTTTGAAGAACCAACAGATGAAAATGAGTTTAACAGATTAACTCAGGCAGGGAAAGATCTGTTGAAGAGCAATAGGAAGAAGGATTCCAAAGCTCTCGTATCTTTATATCAAGCAATGCATGAGAGTGTGTTTCCAAGGATAGCAACAGGCAAGACATCCAAAGAAGCATGGAAAACTCTCAAGATAGCCTATCAAGGCATGGAGAAAGTGAACACAACAAAACTACAGTTGCTGAGGAGAGATTTTGGGAATATTTGCATGAACGAGTCAGACAATATTGACTCATTCTTCACACATGTGATTGGTCTAGTCACATAAATAAGATCTCATGGAGAAATTCTTGAAGAAAGGAGGATTGTGTAGAAACTATTGAGGATCCTACCCTCAAAGTTTGATGTGATTGTCACCACCATAGAAGAGACAAAGGATCTCTCAAACTTTTCAGTTGATGAGCTATATGCATCACTGATAACACATGAGCAGAGGTTGAGTAGAAATGAAAACTCATCTCTAGAACAAGCCTTCAAGACCCATATGTCTTTTGGAAGAGGAAGAGGTCAAGGCAGAGGAAACAAGAGAGGAAGAGTCAGAATACAAAACAAAGGTGGAAGAAACAGTTCAGCAAACACTCAAGGAAGAGGCAGCAATCCAAATCAGAACCAAGGCCAAGGCAGCAGCCAACAAAGTGGACAATATCATGCTCAAGGACAAAGGTATGATAAATCCAATGTCCAATGTTATTATTGTAAAAAATATGGGCATTATGCCAATGAATGTAGGAAGAAGCAACATGATATGACTAATAGATCAAGTGCAAATATCACTAGAGAAAATATCAGCCAAGATAATGTGCTTTTAGCTTGTAATATAGCTGAAACAAACAGTGATGATATATGGTTTCTAGACTCTGGTTGCAGCAACAATATGACAGGAAACATAGCCTTGTTTTCTAAATTAAATCAAAATGTGAAATCACAAGTCACACTTGGGGCTGATAGTGAAATTTCTGTTATGGGAAAAGGAGAAGTAAAAATATTTACAAAGAAAGGTGAAAAGAAAACCATAGCAGATGTCTATTATGTTCCTGGAATGAGACATAACCTCTTGAGTATTAATCAGCTAGTTCAAAAGGGGTACAATGTTTTCTTTGTGAATGATGTATGCACCATCATGGATAGAGCACCCAACGAAAGATGTATTGCTGAAGTGAAGATGACGAGGAACAGGATGTTCCCTCTCAGAATAAAGGTAGATTTAAAAAATAAAGAAGTAAAAGCAGCGGTGACACAAGAGGCTTTCCAAAGCGTACCAAAGGATGAAAATTGGTTGTGGCACTTGAGATTTAGACATCTCAACTTTGGAGGCCTTAACTTGTTGAGAAGAAAAGGAATGGTAAGAGGATTACCATTGATAGAGAAACCAGACAGCCTTTGTGAAGGTTGTATCTTGGGGAAACAACACAGAGAAAGTTTTCCATCAGGGAAAAGCATAGGGCAAAAGCACCCTTAGAAATTGTTCACTCAGATGTATGTGGACCGATGCAAACTCCATCGCTAGCAGGCAGCCAATATTTTCTAACATTCATTGATGATTTTACTAGAAAAACTTGGGTTTATTTCATGAAGAACAAAAGTGAAGTGTTTGAAAATTTTCGAAATTTCAAAGCAATTGTAGAAAATCAAAGCGTGCTGCATATCAAAGTTCTAAGAACTGATAGAGGAGGTGAGTATATCTCCAAAGAATTTCTACGTTTTTGTAGAGAAAATGGAATTCATAATCAATTTACAACAATGTACACTTCACAGCAAAATGGTGTTGCTGAAAGGAAGAACAAAACCATCATGGATATGGCGAGGAGTATGTTAAAGGCAAAGCATTTGCCAAATGATTAGTGGGCTGAAGCTATAAACTTTGCAGCATATATTTTGAATAGATGCCCTAAAAAAGCAGTCATGAACAGAGTGCCGGAAGAAGCATGGAGTGGGAGAAAGCAAGGAGTCACCCACATGAAAGTTTTTGGATATGTGGCTTATGCACACATTCCAGATTAACTAAAGAGGAAATTGGACAGCAAAGGGGAGAAATGTATTTTCATTGGATATAGTGAGGAATCCAAAGCTTACATGTTGTATATTCCATCTACCAAGAAGTTTTTTGTGAGCAGAGATGTTCAGTTCATTGAGGAGGAAGCTTGGGATGGAAGCATAGAGAAAACATTGAATGTTAAAAATTGTTTATCTCATGATGAAGATGATGAGGAGATGGCTGAAATACATCCCCAAACAGCAGTGCCAACACAAGGACAGCAAGGGAAACCCTTGAGGAGAAATGAAAGTGCTTCTCCAAGCACACCACGAGGAGGAAATTCAAGTGCATCTTCAAGCACTCGTACACCAAATGAAAGAGGCAAGAAGTTCAGAAATTTAAGTGATATTTATGAACAAGAGGCAGCAAATGAAGGTATGAATTATTTGTTTTCATTATATTGTCATGTTGATGATTCTATTCATTTCGAAGATGTAATTAAGGATAGGAAATCGATAGAAGCTATGGATGAGGAGATCAATGCCATAGAAAGAAACAAGACATGCGATTTGGTTGAGCTACCAAAAGGAAAAGAAGTCATTGGAGTCAAATGGGTTTACAAAACCAAGAGTAATGCTGAAGGCAAAATAGAAAGACACAAGGCAAGACTTGTTGTCAAAGGATACAAGCAGCGGTATGGGAGAGACTATGAGGAAACTTTTGCACCAGTTGCTAGAACATAAACCGTTAGAGCAGTGCTATCCATAGCAGCACAAAACAAGTGGAAAGTTTACCAAATGGATGGAAAGTCGGCATTCCTAAATGGAGTGTTAATGGAAGAGGTTTACATTGAACAACCTCCAGGCTATGAAAAGAAAGGCAAAGAGCACAAAGTGTGCAGATTGAAGAAAGCTCTTTATGAGCTGAAGCAAGCACCAAGAGCGTGGTACAGTAGGATAGATTCCTATCTACTGGAAAAATGATCTGAAAAGTGTGAGGGAGAACCCACCCTACATCAAAGAAAAAGATGGTAAAATTTTAATTGTTGTGTTGTATGTTGATGATGTTATTTTCACAGGTAATGATGATCATCTCATTGAAAACTTCAAAACAGTCATGAAAGAGGAATTTGAAATGACTGACATGGGTTTGCTGAGATACTTCTTAGGAATAGAAGTAGATCAAAATGAAAATGGGATTTTTATTTCACAAGCAAAATATGTTAATGAAGTGTTGAAGAGATTTAACATGCAGGAGAGCAAGGCAGCAATCACTCCCACAGTGATGGGATTAAAACTCAGCAAAGAGGACAACAACAAGGATTTTGATCCTAGTTTGTATAAGAGCATAGTTGGCAGCTTCATGTATTTTACTGTAACTAGGCTAGATATAATGCATGTTGTTAGTTTAATTTCCAGATTCATGGAGAGGTCAAAAGAAGCACATTGGTAGGTAGCAAAAAGAATTCTGAGGTATGTTAAAGGTACTAAATGATTTGGCATTTTATATACTGCTTCAGAATGTTCAGATTTAATTGGATACACTGATAGTGATTGGGCTAGAAGTGTAGATGATCAGAAAATCACATCTGGTTATGTTTTTCACATGGGTTCAGGAGCTATTTCATGGGCTTCTAAGAAACAACCTATTGTAGCGTTGTCTACAGCAGAGGCTGAATATGTGGCAGCTACAGCAGCAACATGTCAAGCAATTTGGATGAGAAGGATGTTAAGGAGCTTAGACCAAGAGCAGGCAAAAGGAACTGTGATTTTTTGTGACAATAGCTCAGCTATTGCAATATCCAAGAATTCGGTGTTTCATAAGAGAACGAAACACATTGACAGAAGGTTTCATTACATAAGAGAATTGGTGAACAATGGAGAAATTATTTTACAACATTGCAGAACTCAGGAGCAGGTTGCTGATATTCTGACCAAGCCATTGGACCAAAAAAGTTTTGAGTTTTTGAGGAAATGTTTGGGTATGACTGATAACCCAGCAGTTGAAATTAAAGGGGAGTGTTGAAATATTAATTTCAACTTGTCGTGCTACATTTAATTCACAAAACCACTAGACCTTATTGGATCACTTTTCACGAAAAGTGGTTCTCCTCCGAACAGACTCGATGCAATCACTTTTTGACGCGTGTCCTCTGTACGTTTTCCAAAACAACTTTTCATCGGGACATAAAGTTCGGTAAAAAAGGCTCGTTCGATATTGTTCCAAACCGTTTGATTGGAAGGAATGCTGTCCACCGTCCGATTAATCCAAAGCTGCATTCAGGCCTGTAGGGAATGAAATTGCGTGAAGTTTTTGGTTGATCGTCGGTAATATATAAATGAAATTAAATGTGTTCGTAGAGTATTGGTAAAAAGTTTTAATTTTAATGTTTTTTATTTCTTACAAAGGTATGGGCATAGTAAAAACGTATTTATGTGTTATGTTTTTTATATTATTGTATATGATGTGTAATGTAATGTGAGGGAAGCGTGGAGTGAAATACACAGCAGTGTGAAATAGAGCAGTGACTGTATGTAATTTTTTTTTTTGGAATATGAAATTGCCATACGCAGCAGCGGAGAGGTAATTTTTTTTTGTTGTTGCTCGTTGAGAGAAATTTGCAGCAGAGCGTGAATGTAATATTTTGTTGAAAGGGAAATGTAAAACGCAACAACATAAATGCAAGTTAAAAAAAAAATTACACATAGCAGTGTAATTTTTTTTTTGGAGACAAGGTAATTTTGGTTCTGCTTCTGAAGCAGTGTTGGTAAAAATCCCTCAGTTAGAGGAAGACGTTTTTGTAACAACAGTTTTATTTTAATGAATACAAAGCTTTTGTGGGTGTGTGAAATACTTTGTTCTCAGAAATCAATTATAGCTTCCCTGTGTTAAAGATCCTATGGAGAAAATAGAGCATTGTTCTCTGTTCAGTTATTTTGTTTTGGAATTTACCAGAAAATTCCCAACCATTGTTTTGGGTGTAAGGTGCGACAACTTTCTTGATATGGCGGCAGGCAATCAAAGAGCGTGAGAAATAAAATATGGGACATACCAACCACAGAAATTGTATCAATCTTTCACAAAATTAAATCTCAAGATATTTCAATGATTGGAGTTTCCCAAACGAGTCTTTCAATTCTTGGGAAGACCCACAAGATCAGAGATTCAATTTACTTAAAGCATTTAAATTGCCCATATATTTTGATAGTTGTACAACCTTTTTGCTTCTACTTAAATCTAACTCTGTTAGTTGGGTCAATAATTTAATCTCCTCAGGAAGCTTTTTCAATGTATTAAAACATGCCAATTTCAACGTTCTTAAACCCTCTAGCCTCGGGAAAAACAAAAAAAAAACATTTTCATCTCAAAAGGACGGTCATATCAATCCCCATTCAATTTCAACTCTTTCAATTTTGAGGGCATCTACATGTCAATGCAATATTCAATCATTAGCAAACCTTAAAGGCAAGAAATTGAATGTTGTGGGATTGATGCATCCCCACCTTTCCCAGTTATTACTGCGTTGAAGAATCCATAGCTAGCCAGTAAGGGCCCAGGTTTCAAACCAATTACATGTGTGGGATAATCACTGGAAGCATGCATTGTCAATATTCATTTCACTGTTTGTCAACTACCACATCTCTCACTCCAAAGCTTTGGCGATTTCGGGAAATACTCGGACTTTCTGATGCATATGCCAGAAGAGAATCCAGTAGGAGTGTGGGTAGCCAATCAAAAATTCATGGAGGAGATGAAGGGGAGGTTGAAAAAAGGAGAATGTGATGGCAGAAATTGCAATTCATTGGTTTCGTTGCTGGAAAAAACAACAACGGAGAACTTGATTGCTACGGATTTCAGTGTGGGGAAGAGGTCTTAAAAGAATATGGTAGTTCTCTAGTTAGACCATTTTCATCAAACTCTCTGCATTCTATCCATGTTCTAGTAGATCTTTTAGAGTCGTCTATTGAGGTGGAGGAATTGCTAGGACGATAAAAAATGGTCAGAATCTAAGTAAAAGAACTTCAAAATTTTTTGTAGAGGTAATGTTTGAATCGTGTTTTATGGTGGAAATGGATTCAGCAGTATCAAAAACCTCTAAAACACTTAAAATTTTGAAGTTTAACAGTTATAATTTTAATTTACAAAAATCCTGGTCGAATTTTCTCTAAATATAACTAAAATTTCCATAACTTTCCGAACAATTCCTCTAGCTAATTAGACTACGGTGGTCTTTTAACAATCCTCCCACGGATATCGTGAGTGACTACATACAGGCATGTTGTGAAACATGGAAAACAATAAATCTAGTGGAAAATTCAGACCTTGAAGTTG
This sequence comes from Pinus taeda, assembly GCA_000404065.3. NCBI lineage: Eukaryota > Viridiplantae > Streptophyta > Pinopsida > Pinales > Pinaceae > Pinus > Pinus taeda. The sequence goes on from APFE030714976.1 coordinate 55,174, forward strand.
TACTGGTGAATAAGCAAGCCGACAAAGTAGAGTCCATGGTTTGAAATGTTGAAATGATAATTTCAACTGCAGCACTATTTTCTTTGCGATGTGATCTTATCGCATATCGCAAATCGCATACACACTCTGTTGCCCTCCGCTACGTCCTATGTTTTTTGGCGATTGCGATGTTGTGATGCGATCCGATCGCAAATCGCAAATCGCAAAATCGCTCCCATATGTTCGTGCTCCATTTTCTCTTTCGCAGATTGCGATTCTGCGATGCGATCCAAATCGCAAATCGCACATTTCACTTTCTTCAAGATGATCTCAGTTGCTCGATTAAAATCAAGGTTGATGTACAGGCCTGCAGCAAATGAACTTGACATGAAGTAAAAGTTTTATTTTGACCACCAGTTTTGTCAGTAAAACAGTAAATGTAATTTACTGTGGGTTGGTAAACATTGGTAAGATTTTAATTTTACTGTTTTTTATTATTCATGGGAGTATGGTATAGTTAATATGCATTGTTTTGTTTTTTTAGAGAGGTGAGTGAAGAACGCAGCAGGGCATATGTGAAAAATACACAGCAGTGTAAATGTATTTTTCTCTAAAAAATGCACAGCTGTGCAGAGAAGTTTTCTTTGTTGTTGAAATGAAATATGCAGCAGCATGAATGAAACAAAAGGATTTTTACACAACAGTGTAAATATTTTTTTTTGGATAGACAGAGTAATTTTTGTGTGGAACTGAAGCGTTCCTATGTAATCCCTCTGATAGAGGAAGACCAATCTTTTGTAACAACAGTCTCTTAATGAATACAAGTTTTTTATGTGTTGCTGAAACGCTGTTCTCCTAATTTTTTTTATTTTTAGTTTCTGTTGTGCAAAGAAACAGAGCATTGTTCTCTGTTCAGTTTTATTATTGTTTGGAATTATTAGAAATTCCCATCATTGGTATCGAAGCTTGTCCAGGCTCTTTGAAGGTGTCAAAGAAGCTGAAGGAAGGATTTCTTGCTGCAACAGCTTCTCCAACAGAGTGAAGACTCAGTCAAAAAAATCCAAGGTATTTCTCAAGATTTTTTGCGTTGCTGTTGAGAATAGTCAGTTATTTTTAAATACATAGTCAAGTATTTGAAGCATAGTTTATAGTGCAAGAATGGCCAGCACCAGCACCAGCACTAGCATGGGTATTTGTAATACTCAGTTCCCACTATTTAGTGGAAAAACTATGACTATTGGGCAATAACTATGAGAGCCCTGTTTTCCTCACAAGACTTATGGGAATTTGTTGAGGATGGTTTTGAAGAACCATCAGATGAAAATGAGTTTAATAATTTAACTCAGGCAAAGAAAGATCTATTGAAGAGCAATAAGAAGAAGGATTCTAAAGCCCTCCTCTTCTTATATCAAGCAGTGCATGAGAGTGTGTTTCCAAGGATAGTAGCAGCCAACACATCTAAAGAAGCATTGCAAACCCTCAAGACAGCCTATCAAGGCATGGAGAAAGTGAAGACAACAAAACTACAATTGCTGAGGAGAGATTTTGAGAATATATGCATGAAAGAGTCAGAATATTGACTCATTCTTCACACAAGTAATTGGTCTGGTCACGCAGATAAGCTCTCATGGAGAAATTCTTGAAGAAAGGAGGATTGTGGAGAAACTATTAAGGGTCCTACCCTCAAAGTTCGATGTGATTGTCACCACCATAGAAGAGACAAATGATCTCACAAACTTCTCAGTTAATGAACTACATGCATCACTGATAACACACGAGCAGAGATTGAGTAGAAATGAAAACTCATCTCTAGAGAATGCCTTCAAGACCTAGGTGTCCTTTGGAAGAGGAAGAGTTCAAGGAAAAGGAAACAAGAGAGGAAGAGGTAGAAGCCAAAACAGAGGTGGAAGAAACAGTCCAGCAAACACTCAAGGAAGAGGCAGCAATCCAAATCAGAACCAAGGCCAAGGCAGCACAACAAAGTGGACAACTCATGCTCAAGGACAAAGGTATGAAAAATACAATGTCCAATGTTATTATTGTAAAAAATATGGGCATTATGCAAATGAATGTAGGAAGAAGCAGCATGATATGAATAATAGATCTAGTGCAAATTTCACTAGAGAAAATATCAACCAAGATAATTTGTTGTTAGCTTGTAATATGGCTGAAACAAAGAGTGATGATATATGGTTTCTAGACTCTGGTTGCAATAACCATATGACAATAAACATAGCCCTGTTTTCTAAGTTAGATCAAAGTGTGAAGTCACAAGTCACACTTGGGACTGATAGTAAATTTTCTGTTATGGGAAAAGAAGAGGTAAATATCTTAACAAAAAAAGGTGAAAATAAAACCATGGCAGATGTTTATTATGTTCCTGGAATGAAATGTAACCTCTTAATTATTAGACAGCTTGTTCCAAAGGGGTACAATGTTTTCTTTGAGAATGATATATGCACCATCATGGATAGAAAACCCAGCAAACGATGTATTGTTGAAGTAAAAATGATAAGGAATGGGATGTTCCCTCTCAGGATAAAAGTAGATTTAAAAGATGGAGTTGAAATTGCAGCAGTTATTCAAGAGGCTTTCCAAAGCGAACCAAAGGATGAAGATTGGTTGTGGCATTTGAGATTTGAACATCTCAACTTTGGAGGTCTTAACTTATTGAATAGAAAAGGAATGGTAAGAGGACTACCATTGATAGAGAAACTGGACAGCGTTTGTGAAGATTGTATCTTGGGGAAACAACACAGAGAAAGTTTTCCATCAGGGAAAAGCATAAGGGCAAAAGCACCCTTAGATATTGTCCACTCAGATTTATGTGGACCGATGCAAACTCCATCACTTGCAGGTAGCCTCTATATACTAACATTCATTGATGATTTTACTATAAAAACTTGGGTTTATTTCCTGAAGAACAAAAGTGAAGTGTTTGAAAATTTTCGTAATTTCAAAGCACTTGTAAAAAGCCAAAGTGGGCTGCATATCAAAGTTCTAAGAACTGATAGAGGGGGTGAGTATATCTCCAAAGAATTTCTATGTTTTTGTAGAGAAAATGGAATTCACAAACAGTTTACCACTAGGTACACTCCGCAACAAAATGGAGTTGCCGAAAGGAAGAATAGAAAAAACATGGATATGGCGAGAAGCATGTTAAAGGCAAAGCATTTGCCAAATGATTATTGGGTTGAAGTTGTACATTGTGCAGCATACATTTTGAATAGATGTCCTACAAAAGCAGTCATGAACAGAGTGCCGGAAGAAGCATGGAGTGACAGAAAGCAAGGAGTCACCCTCATGAAAGTTTTTGGATGTGTGGTTTATGCACACATTCCAGATCAGCTAAGGAAGAAGTTAGATAGCAAAGGGGAGAAATGTATTTTCATTAGATACAGTGAGGAATCCAAAGCTTATAGGTTGTATAACCCATCCACCAAGAAGTTTTTTGTGAACAAAGATGTTCAGTTCATTGAGGAGGAAGCTTGGGATGGAAGCATAAAGAAAACAGTGAATGTTAAAAACTCTATGTCACATAATGAAGATGATGAGGAGATGGCTGAAATACATCCCCAAATAGCAACGCCAACACAAGGGCAGCAAGCCACACCCTTGAGGAGAAATGAAAGTGCTTCTCCAAGCACATCACAAGGAGGAAATTCAAGTGCTTCTTCAAGCACTTGTACACCAAATGAAAGAGGTAAGAAATTCAGAAATTTAAGTGACTTTTATGATGAAAGTATGAATTCTTTGTTTGCTTTATATTGTCATGTTGATGACCCTATTCATTTCGAAGATGCTATTAAGGATAGGAAATGGATAGAAGTTATGGATGAGGAGATCAATGCCATAGAAAGAAACAAGACATGGGATTTAGTTGAACTACCAAATGGAAAAGAAGTCATTGGAGTTAAATGGGTCTATAAGACCAAGAGTAATGCTGAAGGCAAAATAGAAAGACACAAGGCAAGACTTGTTATCAAAGGATATAAGCAGTAGTATGGGAGAGACTATGAGGAAACTTTCGCACTGGTTGCTAGAAAGGAAACCATGAGAGCAGTGTTGTCCATAGCAGCACAAAACAAGTGAAAAGTTTACGAAATGGACGTGAAGTCAACATTCCTAAATGGAGTGTTAATGGAAGAGGTTTACATTGAAAAACCTCCAAGCTATGAAAAGAAAGGCCAAGAGCACAAATTGTGCAGATTGAAGAAAGCTCTTTATGGGCTGAAGCAAGCACCAAGAGCGTGGTACAATAGGATGGATTCCTATCTACTGGGAAAAGGATTTGAAAAGTGTGAGGGAGAACCCACCCTCTACATCAAAGAAAAAGATGGTAAAATACTAATTGTTGTGTTATATGTTGATGATGTTATTTTCACAGGTAGTGATGATTATCTTATTGAAAATTTCAAAGCAGTCATGAAAGAAAAAATTAAAATGACTGACATGGGTTTGCTGAGATACTTCTTAGGAATAGAAGTAGAACAAAATGGAAATGGGATTTTTATCTCACAGGCGAAATATGTCAATGAAGTATTGGAAAGATTTAATATGCAGGACAACAAAACAGCAATCACTCCCACAGTGATGGGATTAAAACTCAGTAAAGAGGACAACAACAAGGATTTTGATCCTAGGTTGTACAAGAGCATAGTTGGCAGCCTCATGTATTTGACTGCAACTAGGCCGGATATAATGCATGCTGTTAGTTTGATTTCCAGATTCATGGAGAGGCCAAAAGAAGCACATTGGAAGGTAGCAAAAAGAATTATGAGATACGTTAAAGGTACTAAAAGGTTTGGCATTTTATATACTGCTTCAGAATGTTCAGATTTCATTGGATACAGTGATAGTGATTGGGCTGAAAGTGTAGATGATCGGAAAAGCACATCCGGTTATGTTTTTCACATGGGTTCAGGGGCTATTTCATGGGCTTCTAAAAAACAACGTATTGTAGCATTGTCTACAACAAAGGCAGAATACGTGGTAGCTACAGCAGCAACATGTCAAGCAGTTTGGATGAGAAGGATGTTAAGGAGTTTATGTCAAGAGAAAACAAAAGGAACTGTGATTTTTTGTTACAATAGCTCAGCTATTGCATTATCCAAGAATTTCGTGTTTCATAAGAGAACGAAACACATTGACACAAAGTTTCAATACATCAGAGAATTGGTAAGCAATGGAGAAATTGTCTTAGTACATTGCAAAACTCAGGAGCAGGTTGCGGATATTCTGACTAAACCATTGGGGCAGAAAAGGTTTGAATTTTTAAGGAAATGTCTGGGTATGACTGATAACCCAACAATTGAAATTAAATGGGAGTGTTGAAATGATAATTTCAACTGCAGCACTATTTTCTTTGCGATGCGATCTTATCGCATATCGCAAATCGCATACACACTCTGTTGCCCTTCGTTGTGTCCTATGTTTTCTGGCGATTGCGATGTTGTGATGCGATCCGATTGCAAATCGCAAATCGCAAAATTGCTCCCATATGTTCGTGCTCCATTTTCTCTTCCGTAGATTGCAATTCTGCGATGCGATCCAAATCGCAAATCGCACATTTCACTTTCTTCAAGATGATCTCAGCCGTCTGATTGAAATCAAGGTTTATGTACAGGCCTATAGCAAATGAACTTGACGTGAAGTAAAAGTTTTATTTTGACCGCCAGTTTTGTCAGTAAAACAGTAAATGTAATTTACTATGGGTTGGTAAACGTTGGTAAGATTTTAATTTTATTGTTTTTTATTATTCACGGGAGTATGGTATGGTTAATATGCATTGTTTTGTTTTTTTAGAGAGGTGAGTGAAGAACGCAGCAGCGCGTATGTGAAAAATACACAGCAGTGTAAATGTATTTTTCTCTCAGAAATGCACAACAGTGCAGAGAAGTTTTCTTTGTTGTTGAAATGAAATATGCAACAGCGTGAATGAAACAAAATGATTTTTACACACAACAGTGTAATTTTTTATTGTTTTTTAGATAGACAGAGTAATTTTTGTGTGGAACTGAAGTGTTCCTATGTAATCCCTCTGATAGATGAAGACCAATCTTTTGTAACAACAATCTTTTAATGAATACAAGTTTTTTATGTGTTGCTGAAACTCTGTTCTCCCAAATAATTTTTCTTTTAGTTTCCGTTGTGCAAAGAAACAAAGCATTGTTCTCTATTTAGTTTTATTGTTGTTTGGAATTATCAGAAATTCCCATCATGAAAGAATCACGCAGGTAGTTCGACCTGGCTCTTCTCATGAACAACTTGCAAGCTAGAACTATTGAAGTGGCCAAAGATCCTTCAAGGGGCTCATAGACAAAGGAAAGCAACTAGAAAAAATTGGTTATGAATCCAAGAATTGGAAGGCAGAAATTGCATGCAACAACTTGGGCGATGTGTGTGAAAGCATGAAAAGTTATTCGGTTAGCATGGAGGAACTATTGAATGAAATGAAAAGTTTGTTGGCCAAAGTAATTGGGAGTTGCATGTTCAAAATGGGAGAAATTATAATGGATGAATGTTGGTTGTGGGAAAAGGGGCTTGCTGAAGAGAAACTATGGGATGCCTTTTACCAAGTAGAGAGGGCCAAGGGAGTCATTCAACAATTGTGACTAAGTCTCAAATTCGGAAGGGAATTTAGGAAGCTACATTCATTTTAACCCAACTCTATTGAGAAATGAAAAATAATTTATTGTTTCTTTTAAACAATTTTGTGTTAAATGGTTAGGCTCGGAACCCCTAATTTGTATTAAATTGGGTTTTGATATGACAATAGATGTTAGATTTTTTGTATTGCAATAACCTCTTTTCAACTGTTGAATATGTAACCAAGGCCAATGTTTGCAGGATGTTCTTAAGACTTTTCTCACTAATTACACAGAGGTAGTGCCTTTTCCATCTTCATCGTGGCATTTGAAAATGAGTGCAAACTTGGTATCTCAAAGCATTTGAAGTTATGAGTGAGCTATATTTGTTTTAAAGATGCAGCTTAAGCTTGAGTTCCCTCATTTGTTTTGATAGTTTTTCTTGAAATAAATTTGAAGAGATTTCAAAGAAACTCTTTAACTTAACATCATATACATGTTATTGTTACATATTAAGAAATTCAAACTATTTTATGTTATTTTGTAGTATATTTTCATGTATGTTTTTAATATAGAAGCTAAATTTCTTAAGACTAATTATTTTATTTAAAGAGAATTTGTTTCCTCTTCTCAACCCCTCACCACTTTCGAAAAACAACCAAAAAAATGAATATAACTTGGTATCCCAATATAACACTTACAACTAAAATATAAAAGAACAAGAAAAATTAGATCTCTTTCGACAAAAATATGAACATGTTTCATCTTCTCAACCCCTCACCACTTTCGAAAAACAACCCAAAAAATGAATATAACTTGGTATCCCGATGTAACACTTAAAACTAAAATATAAAAGAAGAAAAATTAGATCTCTTTCGACAAAAATATGAACATTTTGATCGCAAATGTAGGATCATTCAAACTAAAATCACTTGAAAAAGACCCGCACCATCCTTATTGAACAACATTTGTATCAAAATTGAAACATAGATATCACAAAATTATTCCCATCTTCCTTTAGGCATTACTTTGCACCTCTCGATGCAAGGACTAGTTTATTCATTTAAGTACCGTCCACAACCTACTAAGATCCAGGATGGAAAGCCATGTGTCCAGTTATGAGTGCATGTGTCTAACAGATTCCGACAGATTAACTCGGTGCAATTGCTAGTTTATTCATTTAAGGACTGTCATCAACATACTAAGATCCAGGCGGGGAAGCCGCGTGTCCAGTTATGAGTGCATGTGTCTAAAAGATTTCGACAGAATATTGAGATGTCAGGTGCGCGTGCATCACGAGTGCAGAGTGAACAGGTTTTACTGTATCCACTGATTCCACGTGACTCCCGTGACCCGTCTACGTTGACGAAGGAATGCCATCGAAGAGTAAGACCAGCAACTTGAGCAACTGGTGCTTATATTTGGTTCTCCATCGCATTCATTTGAATGCATTTCTCCTTAACTCATCTGTCCTCCCTCTACGGAAAATATTACAATTGCAATTATTCTAGTCCTCATCACTCATCCAGCTTAAATCAGTGTCAATCACTTGATAAAAGAAACGGTTGTCAGGTGTGCTACTGCCATGGCCAAAGCTAGCTGGGCTATACATGGAGCAGCAAGTCTGTGCGGGTTATTGCCTCCTCAAACAAAGTTGGGAAGATCACTTTGTAGGAAGTCACAATCTAATTTCCAAATTCAGTACAGGATTATCTTGAAAAGAAGTGCTGTTAAAGCCGCTAGCTCTAGCGACAACCAATTTGGTTCAGGTACTGTGATCGGATCCTCTGCAGCTTTCTACTTTTCATAAATAAATATCCAAGAAGGCATTGCTTCTATGTCTAGCTGTATGTGGGAATGAAATCAAATTTCTATTTTAACGTTTATTTTTCAAAAACACTTCCATTGCAGGTGATCTAAGCAGAGTGGACGCGGAGATGATAGTGTTAAGAAAACGGATGCAGGAGCTGAGAATGCAAGAAACGAATTACTCTCCTCCACAGCACTGGATGAAGTGGGAGAAGGAATGGTCTGTTACATATAATTCAGATATTTGTGAATTCGTCGGATGGTTGCAGAAGATGTTGATTAACACCAGACCCTTCGTTGCCATCGCTGTTTTGGCTTTGATATTGTTGAGCCTCCTTGTATTTGTGTTGCTTCTCCTCTTTCAAATCTTTCAAGTCTCAGCTCCTCTAATCGCATTGGCTATGGAGTTTGTGACCAGATTATTACATGTGTAACGCTGTAAACTGGCTCTTTTCACACCATATACAAACACCTATATGCATCATTCATATGTTTTGTGAACCCTTCATATGGGTATGTATATGCATTCTCATTCGTGCCGTTTTTTCTTTGCAAAATTCTATCAATTATGAAGTTACGTAAATACAACAAACTCTTGATAAGAGTTCCTTCAAAAACCCGGCGGCTTCATGATCTATGGCCATGCTAGGTTTTCTATTACATCAAAGCTTACGAGATGTAGTAAATTTTAAAGTATTATTATTGGTTTTGGCGGTGGACCTTCAAACTTCAAATTCAAATTGTAAGTTTTTTATTACACTAAAGCTAGCAGGATTTAGTAAATTTTTGAAGTATTATTGTTGGTTTTATGGTAGACTGTCAAATTTAAATTGGGAATCGAATCTGGCCTAGGCCAAGCTCTAATATAATTAGGTTTTTTATTATATCAAATTGGGAATCGAATCTGGCTTTTTATTATATCAAATTGGGAATCGAATCTGGCTTTTTATTATATCAAATTGGGAATCGAATCTGGCTTAGGCCAAGGCTGTGATATCATTAGGTTTTTTATTACATCAAAATCCATAAATTTTAGTAAATTTCTAAACTATTATTATTTTAGTAAACTTTCAAACTATTATTATTACAAACCTATAAATTTTAGTAAGCTTCTATACTATTATAAATTTTAGTAAATTTCTAAACTATTATTATTTTAATAAATTTTCAAACTATTATTATTACAAACCTATAAGTTTTAGTAAGCTTCTAAACTATTATCATTTTAGTAAACTTTCAAATTATTATTATTACTTTAGTAAATTTCCAAACTATTATCATTACTCTACTGTATGAGAAATCCTAAAATTTTTAGATACCAAAATGGGTATTAATGTAAATGATCGATTGCCAAAAAATGTGTAACAATCCAGCCAGCCATAATATAATTATTAAAATACAATTATAAAAATAAAGTTAGGATAATAGTCCAACTCACATAACATTATTGATAAAATTACGATTTGTGATGTAGATGGGAGGTAATTGCATATCATATTATACACTAAATGCGTTTAGGCATCGGAATTCTAATTCTGAATGCGTAAAAGGATACGATGGATCTAAGGCCGTAGTTTTTAATGTGATGTAAACTTTGCGGATGGATGACTTACAGTCTCTCCCTGCATGCGACTATGGAATATCT
>APFE030714981.1:8258-28336 GCA_000404065.3 Pinus taeda
TATACAGGGCAAGAAACGACCTAGGCAATATGGCAGACCTTGCACCAAAGATGATAGAAGTCCTGAATTATAGGAATAGTTCTCAGCTGATCCAGATGGGAATTGCTAACAGAACTGAAACTATTTCCATAATTAAGAGGACTACAACAATGAAGAGCCTCATTCAAACGCTGGACAGAAGGGTACATGATATGCAAGCAGATATAACTAAGTTCCAGAATAGGTTCACAGCACTGCAGGACAAAGGGCTCCCCAGTTTAGAAGAATCAGGAAAGCTTCTCTCTTATGAGAAGTATATCAAAAGACTAAGCACCTTTTCAGCCATGCAGATTACTGAGGCTTTTGGGTCATCTACAGCGGGCCCATTAACAGGACAAGCTCTGTTCAATAAATTAGATAATTTGTTTTTTATCAAAAGCGAGGTAGCACATTTATTTGATAAACCTCCCGATTTTTATAAGTATACTGAAGCTGATGAGACCGTAGGATCAATTTTGAAGCATCAGCTTCCTCACCCAGATAATTAGCAGGACTTGGTAAAGCTACTTTTGAATCAAGGGTGAAAAAGAAGCACTTTTTGCAGCAATACAGTCAATATTGCACTTACAGGTGGACAAAGCCACGACAGCAGACATAGAGACACTGAGCCAACTCAGCACAGGTACTCAGCATGAGCAACAACATCAGCAAGTACAGGTGGCAGGGTCAAGAAAGATACAGAAAATCAGAAGCAGTAAAACACTTCAATGCTTCATTTATGAAAAACAGCGCAGTTAAAGCCCGCAGTACTCAAAGGGAAAAAAGCCATCCTGACAGCATGTAAAGGCTTTTACTATCATTTATACTTGTAATAACTTCTCATCTGCTTTATCTATACGAGTGTAAGAGATATTTTCCCCTGAGATGACCTCATTTCTGAGATATTTTTGAATACAAACTTCTATATATTCCCCCTCGCGTTTGTTTAGAGGGGTTGGACTCCGGATGTAAGAATTTCTTTTCTGAGATATTCTCTGTTACTCTGATATTGTAAACTTTTCAGATAGTTTAATACAAAGGCAGTGGGATTTCTTCAATGATGTGTTGTCTCTTGGTCTCTTGATGGTGTGTGGCTCAAAGTTGCAGGATTCTTGTTCATTACATGGCTCAATAAGTTTTCTCATGGCTCCTTATTTTACATATGTTTCCTGTTATTCCATATGTTTCACATTTTTCTTGCTTCCCCTGTTTCCTGTATGTTTGAAACTCTAGACAATAAAGAAAAAGGATAGCCTCAGGATTTAGTCATTGACTACCCTGAGCTCAATCTGAACTGTTTCATATGTTTTCTTCTGTTAAAGTGTTTAAAGCGTAATTCTTAAATGCTACCTTTAAGCCCTATCCTTACTGTGCATTGTTGTTTTAAGAATTCAAGCGATTGCTCTTAGATGACATGCCTCTTTCATGAATATACAGCTTAAGTAACGAAATCTTAATTGCTCATTACTAGTTGTATTCACCTCATCCTCAATATTCACAGGTTGTTCCATGAAATGCACACAGGCCCTGTAGCTTTCCTCCTCACCAAAATCAAGGTTTCAAGAGAAAACAGTCCTAGACCCCATTGCCCAATTGATTAATCTTCCCTGCTGATGTACTTTAAAGGAATCAGAAGCATCCTCCCAACCAAATACACAAAAAACAACCAAAAACTCATCTCACAACTAGCCTAAAACCCTCACTGAAAGTAGTGACAAACCTGATAGAGAGAGCCCTCTCTGACTGCAGCTGGGCTAGAAGCAGCAGCCCAAAGATTGGTTAGTGGTTACCCCGGCCGTATTCTCTTAGGAGTCAAAGAGAACAACCTGGGTGTTAACACATTATTCTGAATTCCAATGAGAGGGGCCATGACCTATTGTATCAATGTCATCTCATCATATAATCACACCATGGTATCCTGGATTGGTCCTAACTCTTCTATCATGGATGACTACCATTATGTGGTATTTATTTCTTGTGATGATAGTCATTGGTTCTCTACTAAGAGATGTTCTAAATGTTGCTTCACCACAACCAATTCTCTTCTCAACCTAGTATTTTCATACAATAAGTACTCTGATTTATTCTGTTCCATTGTAGTGATCACAATATTTTCTACCATAACTTCCCTTGGGTTTCTGATAGCATTGGAGGTGATCACCTTTTCTTTTCCTATTGAGATTAGATTCTAAGTATCATAAGGAAAGTATCTATGCATCTGTTGCATGTTCCTCTTCTTGAGTTGATTAAACATTACATTGAAAACATATGTGATTCTATCTGTTGGTGGAGGTTTGATCCCCATATCTCTGAATGGAAGATGGCCTCCTATGAGTGGTTGTTCATTTGGAGAACTAGGCTCATCATCTATGGGTTGGATGGTGCCTTCTTCCTCATACTAATCCTCCTCAATATCAGGAGTCAAATGTTCTTCCTCTAGCTTTTGTGTTGCCTCCTCTTCTTTATATTGCCTTTATTGTTCTTCTTTGACCTATCTCCTATTTTCTCCTTCTATCTATTGCTTCACAAGAAACGCATCCTACTTCATACTCTCCTCCCCTTCTTCTTCTTCTTCTCCTTCTCCCTTCTCTTTCTCTATTTTTGTAGCTCCTGTTTTTAAATAATCGACATTACATTTCTTGCTCCTCTCACCCGATGAATACCTGATCATATTCCTAGGAGCTAGCTTCTTTACTTGAGGTGTTGTTTCCTCCTCCTCTTTCTCTTTCTCCTACAAGTCCTTGGCTGTTGGATCATGGGGTGAAGTGGCTTTTATAGTTGGATGTGTCTTTGTTCTAGAATTGTACCAATTCTTTATATTTTCAACTTCTGGTCTACATATTGATGAATACCCCATGTTATGACAAATCCTTTGACAATGCTTCCTCACAATTCGCCTAGGATCATATGCATGGAAGTATTCAATGGAAAAGTGTAGGTTATTTACGTATTCTTTCTGGGCTGCTAATGCATCGTGACTCTTTAATTCGTACAATGTGATCCTCAATGGAAAGATAGGCCAAGGGGCCTTCTTCCTCTTATGAAGAGTTCCTTAAAACCCCTTGTCCAGCGAATTGGGTACTTCCTGCATGACCACAATAATTCTCACATATCGCAAAATAAGATGAGGGGTTGTTTGAAATTTGAGGCATCTGATATACACACCGTCAACAGCTACAAAATAGTCTGTGATATCTTGAAGTGACTCCTTCACTTGATGAGTCATGCATGATGGATCAATGTCGAATATAAGGTGAAAAATAGTTGCAAAGAAGTATTTGGCCAATCTGTCATATGTTCCTATGAAGATTCCCTCTGATAAAACCCTATAGTGGAAGTAAACAAGAAAATTCTCTTTGGGAGTCTAGTTCCAATACAGTTTTGGGAACACATATCATGCATAGATTCCATCAAAAATAAATGTAGACATGTGAAAATTTGGGGATTGATTTTCTTGTAAAGATGCCTTGGTCTGCCCTACTTGTCATTGTAATTCATATGATAATATATCCAGCCAATTGAAAGCTTTGCCACGTGTTACCACTAGATTTAGCGAGTATATGCAATTCTCTTGGAACAACTCAACATTCTTGCACCCAAACATATGATAGTACATAACCATTAAATATTGATATATATTATCTAATATATATATATTATTATATATAATATATATATATATGTATTTATTATATATATATTATAATTATATTATTAATATATAGATATATATATATATATATCTTAAGATCTTTTTTGGATAAACTATTGATGGGTATTTGTGAAACTTTGGAGGTTTTCGACACCATTTTTTAATAACATTAGTTGTGTCTAGGGTAGACCATTTTGTGTAGAATTTGTTGTTTTCATATTCATTGGGCTTGAGCATCATATAGTATGTCTGCATATCCTCACCATAATAAGTTGCAAGGTGACTGCCACTCTCAGTCCAAAGCATAAGGTGAGAGTCATCCTTCCTTGTAACGATCCATTCAATAGTTTCAGGACATGGCATGACTAGGAATCTGCATGCGATCTTGTGTCTCTTGCACTTATTAATCTTGATGTATGCATGTACATCCTCTAAGGCCATAGGAAATTTTCCTGCATGAATGTGTTGTAGATGTTGTTCCATGTGATTTCTGTAGCATTGTTAATGAAACCCTGCATGTCCAAATATATATGAACACTAGACTTTGAAAATTTAATAGAATCACCAATGCTTGCTTGTGAAATTTCTTTAAGGGCTACTTTGTGGGGTGACATGTTTCCAAAAGATGATGGAAAACTTTAACAATTGAGGCATGAACACCTGTTTGTGGAGTCACACTCATGACGATAAGATCAACTTAAAACAACTAAATATTCAACAATACTTGTAAGTCATGTTCAAAGAACCATCATGGATGAAATATCAAGAAAAAATGTGGACAAAAAAAAAATAACTTGCATGCAGCAAAAAATACACATGAAAACTAGGAGGGCTCACTTTCAGAAAATGAAGGGCACATGCATGGTCATTTAGGCTTTGTAGTGCACTCATGCACTCAATAAAGAGGAAAAAATCAGCCAAGGCACCCATTAGCAGCCTGAAGGGGTGAAGAAATGTGAAGAAAGGATTTCAGGTCTTCCTTATGTTCCTGTGTGACCTAGGAGATAATGAGGGAACATTGTTGGACTCTAAAGGGTCTAAGGATGAGGGAAGTATAGCTTTAGGTCTTCAAAGTGTGCTTAGGCACTCAAGGCAAAGGAGGGCACACTATCACATGTTTAAGGGATAAATGAGTAATGCTTCATGACTTCATGTTGCACGCCCTAATGGAAAGAGTGTTCACTATAGCACTCCAAAGGGTTGAAGAGAAAATATTCATGCCTTCGTGATGTGCTCATGCACGTAGGAAGAAAATTAACTTACACAAGGTGATGTTTTTTTAGTATGAACGAGCTTCGAGCTCAACAAGTGCACTTTGATTGAAAATATCCCAAAAGCAAGTTCAAACAATATCGATACTAATATGAGAAAGAGAAGATCCTGCAAGGATTTATAGTTGGTGTCACATGCATGGTGGAAGATGGAGTGTTTTAGGAATGTGAATAGTTTCTTGCATGCGACAATGGATGAACACTTGCAGGATGAAAATGCCAACAAACACACTCTAAAACAAGTTATTGATGACATACAAAGCAATATTTGATAGTGGAATCATGAAAATAGTAAAACATTGCTTTTGCAAACTTACTTGCTGCACTCATTGATGAAGTGCTTATTGATTATCTAGATGTGCACTAATCTTAGATGAAATGATGATGGAAAGAATTATTAACTGATTTGTTTAAAGATAATAACATGAAAAACAAATTCATGCACGAGTGCCACTTGTTGTCGCATGAAAATATTAGTTAAGAAGGAATTAAGGCAGTTCCTATTTTCTAAGAGTGCACCCTGATGCAATAAGTAGGTTCATGCATGAAACTCAATAGGTTTCATGTCTTTGACATGAAGGAGTGCACTCAGGTAGGGCACACTTGCTCAGTGTAAAGGAATGAATCCAGGAAGCGCACACTTTTTGATCTCGAAGGAGTGCACTCACCTCAAGTGCAAACCTTCGTCAACTGAACATGTGCTTTTACTTTTTGTGAGAGATTTTCTTTATTTTTTTTCTTTTTTTGCTTTTTTGTGTGCTTTTTGAGTGTGTGTCTGGCTACAAGGAAAGTTTCTAAGTCAAGACAGACTGCAAGTTCACTTAACCATAAATGTCCTAACTCAAATGCTTCTAATGGTTAAGTGATGCACTTGAGACACATTTAATTTGGAAGATGCGACACTAGGATAAAACACACAAATAACAAATAAAACCACATGAAGATGAAAGGGGGCTTGAAATCAAAATTAGCATAGGCTACACAATCAACTTGGGAAAACATTTTGGAGGGTTGTTGTCACATCGAAAACAAGAGGGTAGCTCATTGACCAAGGAAAGTGGCTAACCATGGGCCAAGTTCAACAAAAGTTTCCCCATATAATAGAGGCACTTAATACAATGGATACCATTACTTCCTAAAAGTGGGAGGACTAATCCAAATGGATATATGTGGCCACTATTATAGACATATTTGGGCAGTGCAACCCCAATCTCATATGTCCATAAACCAAGGGCTTCTAAGCCCCTAAAAGTGTTGTTACACACCCTAAAGGAACAAGGTCAGTTGATTACATCATCTCCCAAAAGTTCTCAAAACTGGTCAAAACTGAACCATATAGAGTGCTCAGTGTTAAGGGTGCGATGCATCTCACCTACTACATGCAGAAAGTGCAATGCGTACTAAAACTCCCTTCTATAGGGTGCGATGAGCAAGAGCAGACAAATGGTTGAGGTAGTTGGCTAGGTGGAAACCTAAAGAATCTTCTAGAAACTACCCATTTGACACTTGCCTCTCTGAATTTACCTAGGGATGAGTAAGAGATCATGAAAATCTCCAAGTGGAACCAAGAACTATCAGAGAAATGACACTAATCAAAATCCCAAAGGTTGACTCACCCACCTGCAAATATCTATATGTGGATCCCTCATCTTAGAGATCCAGAGGTCAGAATTTTGTATCATGTAAGGAAGTGTTGTTGGTTTCTCTGTGGAACATCATAGTGTTGGGTGATATAGAGTTTCATGAGGTGAAGAGGACTTTCATGCTGGGAGGATGGTGTTGGGTCAGATCAATGGGTTGTAATCCTCTCTTTTACTACTTCTATCAATAAAGCTATTTGAGTTTTCCTCCATATTCTTGTATATCTCTGAATCTCGTATTGATATATGCATTTGTATGGTTAATGTATATATGATCCTATATTGTTTACGATTATAGATCTCTATGCTTTGATAGGTATTATGTTGCTTTGACTCTACAAGTGTTCTTTGAAGTGGGACAAGTAAGGAAAGAGCGGCAAAGCTCTGTCAAAGGGGAGAGGAAACAGGCAAGGATCCAAGTGAAAGGCTGAGATTGGTACTCTCTGCTTCTCCCTCACCTATTTATCATAAAGGAAACACAAGTGACTTTAGTTTTTTTTTCTAAGATAGCTACTCGTCTTAGTGGGACTAACATCTCTGAATGGACACTAGTTTTCCCGATAACAAAATGGCGACTCTGTTGGGGAGTGAATAGCTTGTTTGTTTGTTTCTATTTGTTTGCTTTATAAACTACAGATGGAGCCTAAAGTTAAGCCAACTAGCCTTCGAAATGCCTTTTCTATGCAACTGCAAAGTAGATCACCACTGCTTCAGTCAATCTCTGGGTTAGTTTATGAACTAAAATCTAACTTGCAAACATCCTAAGTGCCCTGGTGGTAGCTCAAGTAACCTCATTAGATCAGCCCATATGTTTTGTGTTTACTACCTATCATTAGCTCAGCCTAAATCCTTGAACTAAGTTGCAATCTGTGAGCAAAAACCAAGCCCAATCTCATCCCTAGACCATCACACTGTCTCTCATTGGCAGTCTGGATACATCGCACCTCCTATGTGCTGCAGGTGAGATGCATCCCTATTTCCCTGTGTTATAGGTGCGATGATTAGGTAAGACTGTTTCTGCCTCCAGATTTTGGTTTTCTCTTCATTGCATTCAACTTTATTCAGTAGTTTTGCTGCCTATGATTAGTTTATCACTATTGAAACTTCCTTCCTTTGCATTATTTAGCCTCCATTATATAAATAATTGTGAATGTTTTTATGTATTTTTCATCATTTATAGTTCTCCTTTGCAAACACTAGCTTAATCGAACTGTCGTCTTTTGATTTGAAAGTGTCGTAAGTATCGTTTTCAGTCAAAGAAAAGAATCCTCCTCTTTTGGATAGTGGATTACACTTTTTCCCTTCTATTTGATTTGAATTAATAGTATTTCAAGTGTCGAAAGCAGTTTTCAATTCAAAATCACAAAGTGTCGTCTTAGTCTTCCTTTCGTTTTTTGAAAAGAAAATTGTTAGTACTGTCGCTTTAAAAGAAAAATAGTTCAGATCCGTACTTAGCATTATTTTTCTCATTCACACATTAAGAAAGCGGAAAACAAATACATGCATGTCCATTTGCATTTAGACTGCTTGTGGAGTTTGATTTAGGACAATGCATCTTAGTGTGTGCTCTCTTCTCTATGTTGAAAGAATCTTGCTTCTCTTTCCTTAGTAGCTAGGATTTTCATTTCAAAAAGAAAATAAACGACTATTTATCATCTTCGATTGAATATTTAGGAATTTTTTATCTACATCACGCGGTGAACCTTAAAGTAAAACTTCTCAAGAAAGATCAACTGTAAAGTAAATTTCAATGAACATAAAAATGCTTTGGAACCCAACGCATAACATTTAGAAATCTAGGCCAGAGATATATTCTAGCATTGTAAAACCTGGTAACTATCGCTTTCATTGTAGGTTGGGTGATTCCTCCTCTTTGAGATGACAAGTTCTAGTACAGACTTGTGCTCCCACATACCATCGAGTATATATTGGGAGACCACAATAGGCCATATACTTTATCCTTAGGAAGCTGTGTCTGTCGCCCTATCGATCATAATGCACTGAACACAACATTCGGGAAGATTGACTGTCGTACTGTAAAAAGTATTTTGCACTTTTATGATTGGTTTGGTAATCCCTCTTTCTAGATTTCCAGAGTAGCCATTTTCTTTTCTTTTCAGACTCCTTAAAAAAAAAGGTCCATCTGAGCACTTTTCACTTCAGGCTCATTAAAAATCGAGGGCGACTAGAGTCATCTTTAGCTTTTTCTCGATTCTTAAAAATTGAAAAAGCGAGTTGTGTCAAAGCGTCATAAAATTCATTTAATTTGGAATCACATTTTCCCATTTTTATTTTGATTTGATCAAGTAATCCGCAATCGTGGAAGAAAGTCAATCAAAACCCCATCATTTGCGGAGACTAACGAGTCAATCGTCTTTGACTCCAGAAAAACCATTTCAGGCCAAGCGAACTCGTTTAACTGGGTCAAAGTCTTCTGGTTTGTTTGAAACTTGTGTTTCAACATCCTCAGAGACTCCAGTTACTCCAACTATTTCTGGTATCCCTACCTCTACAGAATAATTTCCACACTTACAAGAGGACATTAGGATTGATCCTAGTGTAACAGTAAACACTTCTATTCCTGAACTAGCTCCATCTAGGGATGATTCGGAAGGTGTCACCCCTCCAATATCTGTCGTTGCAGAGTCTGTACCTTCTGCGGCACCAGAAATATTTTATGGACCTGACGGTCTACCTCTTCCACCTAGACTGGTTGCTATAGAAGAGATTACGGAGGATCTTCCATCCAATACTCCATTGCATTTTGGAACTGGGATCCACCTATATCCTTCTACTTCAGAAGTTAGTCTCGCTTCATCGCAAGTTCCTGTAGAATCACTAGGAAATATTTTGGATAGAATCGATATGTCTGAACAACCATCGACATCTAGGACTGTGTCATCTGACACAACAACAACAGAACCTCTTGTCGCCACTCTGAAAATGTTCGTTGGTGTACCTTCTGTCCCAACTAGTTCTCAACCACTAGATGGAGTCCACCCAGGGACTGTTTCGACAGTATGGTTTGTTCCTATTTGTTCGTCTAGAACCTTATCTAGAATCTCTTATGTTGAGTCTCAGCAAATTAATCCTTCGTAACAATATCAATTTGGGCAGTCCGATCTCCAAAGGCCATTTTTCCTTTTGAACACTGGATTTCTCCCATATGGGGGGCAGTATGCCTTTTCATTGTTCCCTCTGAGAGAACAACCATATGAGAGTTCACAACAGAATTCAAGTTAGGACGGAATCACACCCAGTGGTTGGATACCAATACTGCCTCAACAACCAAGAATTGTATATTCTATACAACCAAATCAACTTGTGTCAAATATTCCCACCACACTGGCTATTGTGACGGTGTCACAAGTACAAGCGTTTCCCATTGTATGTCAACCTTTAGTCTCTCAGGTCGTAATGCAACAACCTCTTATCTTTGCAACTCAATCACAATCGTTGATTAGTGGATCCTTAACTGAAGCGACCCAAGCTCAAACGGGTACCATAACCCCTCATCTTGGCAAAAAATCTAGTATTGGTAACAACAAATGGTCTCATAGCCATGGCTGGTGCAATATCAACAACCGCAATTCCAACAAACTTATTGAGGACCTGAGCAACAAAGATTTGCAGGTAAGGGGCAACCGTATATTCAAAACGGTTACCAACAATCATATCATAATGGCTACGCCCATCAACCTTATCAATGTTATCAGCATCAAATACATTATGCTAGTATGCAAAGATCCACAGCTCAGGTGATCCCATCTTATCCTGGGTATGCTTCACCAAACCTAAATCAACTGTTGCCCTTTGTAGCAACTTTAGAGTTACCAGATCTGAGTCGGTTAACAAATGATCCAATTGCTTATGTCCCTTGGTGGCCAAAAATTCCTCATAAACTTCTGTCAGATATCCCTAAATTCAGTGGAAACCTGGGTGAAGATCCATCGAATCATGTGATGACCTTTCATTTTTGGTGTTTGTCCAACACTATCAATGATGATTCAATTAGGCTTCACCTTTTTCAGCGAACGTTAACTGGTCCAGCAGTGAAATTGTACACTGAATTGTCTAGGGCTTCATTCAATAACTTCAACACCCTCGCCACCACCTTTTTAACCCATTTTTAGTTACCAATAAGGTACGAAATAGGAACAAAGATTCTTACCAATTTTAAGCAGATGATAGCCACTCACATATGAGTGGCGATGTTGTCGTCGAATGGTAAAAGCATATGTTCCTAATCAGCTACTAGCTGAATGGTTTATTAAGTCACTGTTACCCTCTATTACAAAAGATGTGGCCAAGGGAGGAGTTGTCACTAAAGAGAAAGTCATTGCTCGTGCACAATATCTAGACTTGATCTATACTCAGTCTGGCACGCTCTATGAAAAAATCGCTGATGCTCCTAGACTAGAGCTTTCCGTTCCTCCTCCTCCTAAATCAAACAAAGACTCTCATGTCGGCGATGGCGTGATAGGTACAACCAGCAAGAAAACTACAAAGGCTACATCTAAGAAAGCCCGTATGGTTTCTAGTCAAAATGCAAATGAATAACTTCCTGCCTCAGAGTTTAATGCCATGTCGGCTGACAAGGGAAAAGAACCAAAGCAACCAGGGGGTAAGAAGAAAGGGAAAAGCAAAAAGAAGAAACAGGATGATTCATCTCCTAAAAAATCCTCTGCAAACCCTTATGGGCAAACGATACCTCCTTTGAGATGTCACATATGCGATGAGGATCATTAGATGAAAGATTGTCCACATAAAGCTGAGATTAAGAAATTCTTCAAGAACTCAAAAACCTCAACAGTATTGACTGATCCATTTCCAAACCCAGAAACCAATCTGGTTGCTACTGACAATGCTTCCCCATCCCAAGTGATTATGTTGTCCATTTTGAAACAAAATGATGCTTTGATGTTGACAAGGAATAAATATTACGAGAATCCATATTTGTTGAACAACAAGGCTACTGATCAACCTAGTAGTTTGACAACAACTTCGACCGAAGTTATGCCACCCATAATTCCTAAACTAACAATAAAGCCCCCAAAGGGAGTAGTAGACAAATTGGCATTTAATCCTTGTGCCAGAGTAGCACAAAATTATAATATAGTGGACGATCTGGCCCAATCGCCATCCGCTATGTCGGCACTTGAGGTACTACAAAGTTTCCCTCCCAAAAGCAGGCTCTGTTATCAGCAATAGGTGGGATTGACCTAGTGGATTCCAATCTTGTGGCCTTTAACCATAAAGGATATGAACCCCAGTTACCAGCTCAACTTGCCTTCCTCATCCAAGTGAAAGCCCTCAACAAAATTGTTCATCGAAAAATTATTGATGAGGGGGCATCTATATGTATTATGTCAATGAGTTGCTGGAAAACATTAGGCTCACCACCCTTGTTGCGATCGTCAACAATGTTAAAAGCATTCGATGGACGCTCATACACCCTGTACGGGATTTTAAGTAACTTACAAGTTGAACTAGGGGGCGAAAAAATACAAATTGATGTTGAAGTTATCGATGGAAACCTCAATTACAACATCCTACTGGGAAGGCCTTGGATTTATGCTATGGCTGCTGTTGTGTCAACATACTTTAGAAATATTGTGTTTCCTTTTCAAGGAGGAATTACAATCGTTGACCAACAAACCTTCCTCCCCAACAGTTCACAAGTTACAGGAAGCATCTTGATGATCCATGGAAGCTCTCAATCACTTCAAAATATCAGATTAGGCCTTCTAAAAGACCCTACATTGATGGGTAATTTTTCTCTACCACCTTTGAGTAATCTAGTAGAAGTAGCTACGGTGGAGACCTGAAATATGGTATCTTCTATATCTACAAAGATTCAAAATATTTCCAAACATGATGTTAGCTTGGACCATCACCAAGTATTGCCTCCAAGCCTAATAGAAATATTGTAGCAATCAATTTTCTTGGCCTTGGTGTCAAACCCAAATCAACGCTCATCGAGTGTTTGGATAGATAGGTCTAAGGAACATGGCAGCTCTTTAGATCCTTGGTTGCATGTACATTCTACAAACGAAGGAATCATTCAATCAATGATGATAGGAGAGGCACCATGGGAAGATTACCACCATCATTCCCATCTTCCGAATTACTACAAATATTATTCCAATGACCTTGATCATACTTTAGTTTTTGATTTTCTAACAAATAATGTAAATACAGTGGATTCTGAGCAAAATCTGTCCAATATCGAAGAAATTATCACCATAAATATCTCGACCAAGCCAAATGTTGTAGAGAATATTCATGTCAGCAAATCTTGTTCTTCTTCAGAACTGGAAAGATATTGCGCTCTCTTTCACGAGTTCAAAGATGTCTTTGCATGGTCATATGAAGAAATGTGAGGCATTGACTCGAGAATAGTTGAACACAAATTTAAGATGTATCCAAATTTCAAACCAGTATGACAACGACTTTGGTAGGTGCACCCGAAGAAAGCCGCTACCATCAAGGAAGAAGTTGAAAAACTTTTACATGCTAGTTTCATTTACCAGATTCCTCTAACTGATTGGGTATCAAACATTGTTCCTATGATGAAAAAGCAAGGAATGATTAGAGTGTGCATCGATTACAGGGATGTAAACCAAGCTTGTCCAAAGGAAAACTACCCTACACCCTTCATCGACCAGATAATTGATGAATGTGCTAGATGCGAAATATTTTCATTTATGGATGGATTTTTCAGGTATAATCAAATAAATATCTACCCACAGGAGTAGTCAAATACTACATTTATTTGTCTGTGGGGCACATTCGTGTAACGAAAATTACCTTTCGGTTTCAAGAATGCAGTGGAAACCTTTTAGAAGGCAATGAATTATGCCTTCCATGACATCAAGAACATCATTCAACCATACCTTGAGGATCTTCCAGCTCATTCGCGAAAGCGGACTGATCATCTGTAGCATTTGAGAGCAATATTTCTATGTTGTCGATACTACAAGATACAACTCAATCTGCACAAGTGTGTGTTTTTTGTTGGTTCTGGTCGTTTACTTGGCTTCGTGGTTTCAAAGGATGGGATTCGTCTCAATCCATGTAAGGTTCAGGCAATCATCGATATGCCTCCACCTTCAAATTTTCTTTAGATTCAGAAACTCCAAGGGAAAGCAAACTTTCTAAGGAGGTTCATTCCAAAGTATGCTAAACTTGCTAAAGGTTATACATGTCTTTTTAAAAAAGAAGTGCCCTTCAACTGGATAAGGTTACACAAGCTTACTTTGATGCTCTAAAGGAATCACTAATAAAAGTATCATTAATGTACGCTCCTGACTATCAAAAGGACTTTAACATGTATCTAGCTGTGGCAAATACGACCATTGCAATGGTTTTAGTTCAAGAAGAAAATGGAATCGAACATCTTGTCTACTATTTAAGTCGAAACTTAAATGATACAGAAAGCAAGTACTGCTATGTTGAAAAGCTCGCTCTTACAGCTGTTCAAGCAGTACAAAGATTTCAACACTATATCCTCTTTCGCAAAACTACCATTTTGTCAAATTGCAACCCTTTGACTTACATCTTGTCACGTCAGTTACTTGGGGGAAAATATTTGAAATGGATAGCTATTTTGTAAGATTTTGATATGGAATTTGTAAAATCCAAATCAAATAAATCTCTAGTTTTAACGGAGTTACTATGCGATTTCCCATTGTCGTCCAACGATTCAACATCTATAGCATCAATCGTGGATGAATATTTGTTTCTGGTATCGTTGAGTGATCCGCGGTATGGAGATATAATCATATATCTCCAAACCCAAACATATAGGCCTAATACATCTCGCTCAGAACAATGATGTACTCGATACCAAGAAAAACACTACATGATCGTCTGTGATACACTTTACCATCATGGTATTGATACAGTTTTGTGAAGTTGCCTCACCCATGAGGAGGCTGAAAAAGTCCTAAATGACTGTCCTTCAGGCGCGTGTGGGGGGCATCAATCTCGTTACGCTACAACACAAAAGATTTTACGAGTAGGTTACTTCTAGCAGTTAGAAGTTGCCATGCTTGTCAAATCTTCGACCGCAAAACCAGAATACTAGCCGCATCTATGCATCCAGTAGTTGTTGTTGTGACATTCACCAAATGGGCAAAGATTTCATGACATGTAACCCCACCTTGGCTAGGGGGCATGGGTATATCATAGTCGCAGTTGACTATTTTATGAAATGGGCCAAGGCGATGCCTAGATTAAACAATAGTGGTGAAATGGCTGCTCTTTTCTTTTTCAATCATGTAGTCTCTCAATTTGGTGTTCCGCAAGCTATAGTCACAGATCATGGATCGCATTTCCACAATCACATGATGGTTGAATTGGCTACCAAAATTAGGACTATCCCATGACAACTCTACTCCGTATTATCTGCAAGCTAACGGGCAAGTTGAGGCGATCAACAAAGTCCTAAAGCGGACACTGCAAAGGATGATTGGAGTCCATAAATGGAGTTGGAACCTAATCCTATACTCGACCTTGTGGGCATACCAGACATCGGTTAGAAATTTGACTGGATTTACACCCTTTCAGCTGGTGTATGGCCTGGAAGCGGTCTTACCAGTTCAGTGCGAAATTTCATCTCTCAAGCTCGCAATCGACCTTCTCCCCAGAACTTCAGAGGAAGAGGCTCGTTTCTTGGAATTAATCAATCTGAATGAAACCTATCATGATGCCACCTTAGCTAATGAAGTGCATAAGAAATGAGTCAAGGCATAGTTTGAAAAGAATGTCAAACCCCGTGTCTTCTCAGAAGGTGACCTTATCTTACTTTATGATCAAGAATCCGATAAATTGGGAGCAGGGAAGTTCCAATATTTGTGGATGGGTCCCTACATTGTTAAGCATGTATTAGCAAAATGAGCCTACGAGCTAGTAGATTATGATAGGATTCCACTGTCACAACCCTGAAACGAGTTGTACCTTAAGGCTTACTATGCTTGACTAAGCGTAGTAATCTCTTCATATGCTTTTATTATATTTTTTTTTCCATCAAGAGTAATCATTTTGGTTAGGTAATCCACTTTTTCATTTGTTGTAGATGTCAAAACTATTGGAATAATGTGTTGGATTTTCCAATGAAGCTAGTCGTAGTATGTAGAACCTATCTTCTATAGCCTGGGCCATGTTTGATCCAAGCAGTGAGTTAGTGAGTTTCAAAGGGGTATGTATTGATTAGTCAATGAACAACATCGCTGAATATAGTGCATTCGTAGAGCTCCTCTCTGATTCCATCGCACATGGCATAAGGTGACTTGTTGTCAGGCTAGATTCACAACTCATCATTCTACAACTTACCGACATCTATTCTGTTCAGAATCTAGCTATCTATCGTATGTTCCTAAGGGTCAGGATTTTGGAAAGGCAGTTTGATTCTATTCAATATCAACACATTCCAGAAACTTAAACACGTTAACTGATTTATTAGAAAATTATGTGTTAGATAGACATTTGCAACATTTATAAAAGAAAAGCATTTCATCAACATTTTCATCAAGATCATATAACTTAACCAAAATAGAGCTCTGAAAATAAAAAATATATATAACTATTTATATTTTTTACATAATGTTCTGTGTCCAGGACAAAATTGGTCATATGACCCAGAAACTCAAAAATGCAGGAAAGCACCCTAGACTAATGGTGA
Source organism: Pinus taeda (assembly GCA_000404065.3). Lineage (NCBI taxonomy): Eukaryota > Viridiplantae > Streptophyta > Pinopsida > Pinales > Pinaceae > Pinus > Pinus taeda. Next base: position 24,525 of record APFE030714981.1, read on the forward strand.
TGGTGATAACAAGTCACTGCCTGTGCGATCATGCGTAGGAGCCTAGCCCATCGACTCGACATGCCAGTAGTATGGTGCTATAATCTTAGAGGTAACTCGTCGGTCCTCACATCTGGAATACCGAGGGTGAGGCCCTCAATCTGATCCTACAACACTGCAAGGGTCTCAGCTACATCCAGATTGCGAAGGACGACCCTCCCTACAACCTCTCTTGCTGGGACGGTAGCTGCTACCCTCGGACGCACTGCTGGTCACATTGGTCCAATATCTGCATGGATACATGAGTTTTATTAGTCTTGATAACATTTAAAAAACACAAGAACATCATAAAAGCAATAAACAAAGACATGGTTGGAGATTTTTACCAATGACACCCCACTGCTCGCCAGCCGACAACTCCAAATCTAGGTCACCTTGAAAATCCATCCCAGCATATGGATACTCGACATAAACCATCTGTTTATGGTTGAACCACTAGAAAAGGGCATCAGAGAATGAAACCTCTGATTGACCAGCATGTCTGGACATAAGGTCAACCCATCTCTACATCTGTGGCTCTATCGGTGCTGGCTGTCCAAGTGAAATGTATTGTGGCTACATCAGTGGGATCTTCTCCAAGGTGAAAGCAGTTAGAATAGAACCATAACCAAAGTTCTTGGATCTTCCGTTCTTCACCTTATTAAGCTATTATTTTATCACCGAAAGTATTGCAGCACACCAGTTGAATACCTTTGGTTCAAGGCATTCCAAGGCATACTGCATATAGGACCTATTGGCCAAGTGAAGAGTTGCGCTGCTAACCAATCTAGCAAAGGTGAATAAGATGTTCCTCAAGGACTGGTCAGTGTCGTCTCTAATGTTGATCTTGCCATCCCTACTCGGCTGAGATCCATCTCTACAATATTAGCAAATGTAATCCCTCGCGGATTTGCCCCCACAAGCGGAACCTGATAGTGAGAGAGGGGCATGACACCTCGACAAATTGGTCAAAAAGTAGACATCCTAAATAGTAAAAGGGATGGATTTACCTCTAATTTGGAACACTTGGTTGATAGGATCCCAAGCATCAAGAAAATATTGCAATAAGTTGATTTGTTGCCTCATGCTAGATATGCAGAAGAACTTGAGCAAGCCACAGTTCAAAAATGCAGTTACCGTACCTGGATCATGTAAGGCAATCATATCCTCCTCTTCATGCTCACATTCATGCCATATAATGACCATCTTACTCTGATGAATATCTAAAAAGCAAACAAGAGAAGAATTAGGATCCTGATTTGGGAAAAAACAGGCCAAAACTCCATAACACTCAGTGCATAAAATTTCATCCTTGTGCCTATCACACCCTAGCTGTGTATTGGGTGGGATGCATACTGACTGGCCAATGGCCAGCTCAGTATGCATCACAACTTTCTATGTATACTAGGTGCGATGGGGAGAGAACAAAATGTTCAAACCCTAGAGGCTCAGAAAAGTAGGAAAACATGCTCAAAATCAGAAAAGGAAAGAATGCAATTGAAGAGCTCAGGGTTAGCTCCTACCTAGTCCAGACAGTGCCAAAAATTGTCCACAAAATCTCCTGGAATCAGCTGATGAAAATTGAGGGGGAAACACACCTCCAGAGCTCCAACAATCCCAAATTTGAATGAAATGGTAAAATGAGAGGTAAAAACTACTTTTATGTTATCACTCACGTAATTCAATTAAGGTATTAGTTTTTAACTTCTTTTTCAAGCATATATGTACATTTCTAATCAGTTTGATGGAGAGATTGAATAGGCAGTACGACCGTTAAGAGAACATAGTGTTAAGGGTGAATCGAACATCTTTGACTATTATCACGAGTAGTTTTACACGAAGTTCAAGCTTGTTAAAAAATAAACCTAGCAATAATCATATGTTCCCCCAGAGTTTAAGCTCATTAAAAAATGAACCCATCCTTCAGTAAATAATCACTGCGATCACATAATCATTAGCTTTTGAGCCTTGGTCGTGTTCTTACCATCACCTCCACTCTTTTTTAGCCAATCATATGCCTCCATTTGATTGTTTACCCCTTTTGAGGAACAACTGCGACAAGTAATTCTATTTTACACTACCGTGATTGAAAAGTTCCAAACCTTACCTAGAACCAGCTGCTATCCAAAAACATCACTCGTTCCTCAAAAAATGAGTCTCCTTTAAGCTCTTTTCATCTCACTCGTAAAATATGAAAAGATTGCCGAGCAATTGGCCTCTCCAACTCGCTAAAGTGATTGGGAGTGCCATCCCTCCTCTAGATTTTAATCTTTTTGGACCTGAGGGATCATTACACAAAAATGTTGAGCACTTGTCTTGTTCAGCTTGTTAAAACTATCAAAGAGTCATCCCTTTTGCATTATTTTCTACCTTTTCAGACTTAAGGGATTATATTACAAAAAAGGATTACCAGAGTTTCCTTTCCATCTCTTTTCAGACTCTCTAAAATTGAAAAGGACTGAGTTATCTTTGTCGTTAAACTCGTTAAAGCAATAGTGACAAACTTTTCCATGCAAACAAGAGCGAGTTTCACTATCGCTAGGCTCGTTAAAACATAGCGACGGGTTTGCCTGAAGGGAAATTATAGAACAAGCATATGTTATCCTCCTCAAGCTTGACAAAAATAAAGAGGTAATGGTCAGCAATGACTGGGGAAAATTGGGAAGAGAACTTGAAGGAACTTTATTGGTAGCAAGTCGCTCTTGAATATGACACTTTCACTCCATCATCATGATTGAGGCAGGTTGGGTTATTCCGTTCACTGGTCATATCACCATTGGTCCTCTGTACCATTCATTTTTGGGGTTAACGCTACCAATCCATCTCAGTGTCACTAATATGTTCAAGAGAAGTCACTCAGAGAATTCACTAACCCAGCTTACATCTCATCCGATGCAATAACTTAACACTCCATTCTTTGATGACCGCCACCCTAGGTATCATTAGATCATTTTCACCTCCACAAAATCATTTTCTCCATTTTGTGTTGTAGATGTGGGATTCATTAAGGCCCTCCTATGATGGGTCACTTCTTGTCGATATCAACTCATTGTCCAAGAAGTTGACTTAGGAACAACCCTTTCAGTACTTTGAAGCTTGCATGCCTCAATGACAAGTTTCTCACTTTTGGCGACAGGTTTACATCAATGGCCTTCTACTGAGAGATTTTGCGTGGTGTTCAACATCAACTCATGTATTTGCACCACGTGAATTGTACTGCTGTACATTGAGGGTCATAATCACTATCAGTGATTCCTCTCGCGCCTGTTAATAGCTCACATCATTGGCTGGTAATCAGGCGATGTCTTTCCATGTTCGATGTCAAAACATCCTTTCACATGGATTGACTTGTACTTCTGGCAAAGATTGAATGAGTTTAAAGACCTCGGATCTAGTTTCATCCATCCAGGCTGCAATATAATCAAGAAATAAAAGGCATCAAATGTACATTATAGTTGCATAGGTAATCATCTAGGCTAAGGGATGATGGCTCTACCAAAATCATCAGTCTACCATATAGACGGTTCTCTGTCCAATGTAGATGAAAATGAATTTATAAAGTTGAGCATGGGAATGCCCGCCTCATCTATATCATGAAAATCTTATGAAAATAATGTATTGTATTGTATCTTATTACAGGTCACCTTCTAGTTCGAAAAACCTCAGATCCTCATGATAAAGCATTTCACCCGACATCAGAAGATTTATGACCTCATGCTTTAAGGGGCAACTGTTATAGACATATTTGGGCATTGCAACCCAAATCTCATATTTCCATAAACCAAGGGCTTCTA
>APFE030714981.1:37404-54440 GCA_000404065.3 Pinus taeda
TGTGAGTCCTTGTGAAAAACCGTTAGATACCCTCCATCATTATTGTTTAAGGCATGTCTTGTCTTGTTTGCGTCATTTGTATTTTGCGCAGTTTCGCAGCGCAATCTGATTGGCCATTTTAGCTGCGCAATGATTTTTCCACCTTTTCGCAGTGTATCATTTACCAGCCATTTCGTAGCGCGTTTTGTCAATTCATAATTGTCTGTGCTACGAAATCGGGGATTCGGGGTTTTTGCAGCGCGTTTTCTTGAAATGTCAAGTCTGGGGAGATGAGTCATTAAGTCCGTCCACATTTTGTCAGTTGATGTCTTCTCCAAGTCCTGATAGGTTATCATTCCGCCATCAGGTTTAGGATCACGCACATGACAATTATTCTAAGAGATTTTATGAGGTATGGTTGTGTCATAATGTGTATTCATGGTGCGTAAACATGCCTGCTGTATGACGATATTTTTTTTGAAAAAACGCAAAGAAGACCGAGTTTTCATTTAAAGGGATCATAGCAAGCGAGCCTGCACTCCAAAGCCGAAGCTGTTTTTGAATTGTAGCTGTTATTAGTTCTCTGTGTGAAGATATTCGAAGCAAGATGGAGAAAAGTGGACATCGATCAGGAAGGTGCCTAAGAACAGAGCCAGAGGGGCTTGATCTTACACTCAGAGATGAAGGTGTAGCAAGAGCCTTTAAAAATGCTGGTTGCTGGAGGTTTTGCGAAAAGTTGAAGGGAGGACATGCAGAGGTAACAAAAGCTTTTGCATTGAATTTTACTGGCTTGAATTCTAAGGTGTCAATGCTAGAATTTCCTGTGTCTCCACAAGCCATTTCTATTGTCACTGAAATTCCGAGAGGAGGACAAGAGTGGTTCAAAAATTTTAAATTTGACATGAGTCCCTGTAAGGAATTTTTGAAAGAACAGTATGTAAATGAGGACCTCACCAAAGCTGTGCCAAGGAGTTACATAAAAGAACATTTTGCTCTGCTCCTCACATGCATCCAGAAATACCTAACATGTGAGGGGAGGTACACCAAAGTTTATTCCTATCATTTCAAACTCTTATTGCATTTCACAGGTAAAGCATCAATAGACATCCCATTCTACTTGTTCAGAAGCCTTAGTAAAATGTGTGATAAAATCCAGTTAAAGAAAGATGATTGTGAAACATCCTTGTTTCACCATGGTTTAGTAAAGTTGCTGGTGTTAGATGGTTTGCAAAAAATTGGTAGAGATTGGGATTCTTTTATTTTTATGGCTGGCTTTCAAAGCAAGACAGGCCTCACTCCATTTCCGGTTAGGGAAAGAGAAGGAAGAATTGAAGAACCTACTTTGGCTGAGCTCAGAAAGGAGGTGAAAGACCAAAAGAAGCTCAAAACCAAGTTGAGTAAATCAGAGAAGTCTATGGTTATAAAGGAGACACCTAAGTCATCAAAGGAGAAACTCAAGCACCAGAAAGATGCACCAGGGTCAAGTGGAGTTGAACAGGTGTCAAGAGTCAGAACCAGAAGTCAGTTAAGTAGAGGAAAAGGCAAATCGATAGCTGTGGAAGAAAGCCCTATATCAAAAGCTAGTCTAAATGATTTGCTTGAGGCAATTGATTTTGAGCAAGCTAAATCAGTGTAGGTTGAGTCAATGCCTATTGACCTAACCCAGTCATCACCTGATAGCACCAAAAAATCAAAGGCCTAAAAAAGGTTAAGGTTTGAGGAACCTGGTAATGAACTTATGTTCAAACCACGAAGGCCAGTCACCAGGAGGCAAATCAAAGTAGTTGAGCAATTGCACAAGGAAGAGGTAGCTGTGAAGGTACCTGCAACAAAAGAAATTAAACAACTGCCTAAAGCAGAGAAAGTAGAGGAAATGAAAAGAAAACCATACACAAGAAGACAAGCCAAAGAAATGGAGAAGCAGCTACCCAAAACAGAAAAAACAAAAGAAATAAAAAAGAAAGATATGGATAAAAAGGTCCCCATTGTCAAAGAAACCAAAACTTCATCTTCAAAGGAACAATGGGAGGCAGCTGAGGAAGAAATGGCTAATTTGGAGAAAACTCTAGCAGAAATTGCAGCCATGGAAAAAGAGCTTGCAAAACTAAAAGCTCAGCTAGGTAAGTTAGCTGCCAAGTAAAATTGAAAATTTTAAAGGTCAGGTGCTACCCCAAGATTTTGTTTTATTTTTCTTAAGTTCAGTGGTTTTTGAGGCATGAAAGCACGGCATATATAAGGAAGATAAATTAGGAGTTTTGAAGCCAGAAGCAAAACTGTTGCAGTCACAAAGGATATTGATAAATTTATTGAAGACTGTAATTTTTGAAAAGAACAACAGTTTCGCAGCGCGCTACGAAATTGCTGTAGATGACTGTTTTGTAAGAAAACAATGAAATTGATGCTGAGGTCAGCAAATTTTGAAAAGGAATGCCTCGAGGGCAGGAAAGAGACCATACAAGGCTATCTAAGCATTCAAAGAATGACAGGTGTAAGTGTTGGAGCAAAAAGGTGAAATATTTTGGTTTTTTGCTAAAGTCTTCCTAAAGCTACTTTATGAACGAATTATTAGGATTCTGGTAGGGTTACTGGAATTTTGGGTTGGACACCTGTTCAGTTCACAAAGCATCCAGATCATAAGGCATATGGTGTTATGCGTGGCTGTTAAAGGTATTAAATAGCTTGAAACATGTTCTTTTGTAAATGAAGACTGATAGAAGGCAGGGACCGTGAAAACAGGGCACACATCTTCATCAACTAATGAGTCATCTGCACAGTTAGAATCCAAGGCAGCTCGTTCAGTGAATGCCTCTCCAATATATTTCGGCCACTACAGAAATGGTACAGGTGTCAAAGCTCAAGAAAGCATCATGCACACGAGGAGATAGAATTAGAGTTTCAATAGGATTAGGACTCTATGTATTTACAGCGCAATACCTTTGTATTTAATAAGTTGGTTTAGATATAGATAAGGCAGTTAATGATAGATTTTCGAGCTCCCCTCATGCTGGAGGAGGAGACTCAAGGTAGTTTAGTTTTGTTTTCCTATATATAGGAAAAACTCTGATGTAAAAAGGGTTGGAGATTTTTATAAAAACAGAGTTTTCATATTGGCTTATGTAAAGGACTTTGACAGTAATAGAAAGGATACTTTTTCTTCCCAAGATTCATCTTGTGTTTCAAATGCTCAGAGTATATGTGGTTTGGTCTTTATTCTTCTTGTTTTACAGTTCACTAAATATGCAATCACTCTGAATTCACCTAGTGCTCAGACTTCCTGTGTATGTTTTTTGAATTGAGGTTCTTCTTGAGAAATGTTCTGAGTGTTGAGACATTATATGCCTTGGCTTCCATGATTGAGTACCTAATGATTTACTGCAGAAGTGTATGACTCCATGAGCCCAATGGGAGAAGCCTAATTTTGATTGTTCCAACCAGCTTAAATTTCATATACTGTTTAAAGAGTTGGCCATCTTTTCTTGCCCTTAATGCATATCAAAAATCTGTGAGAGAGCCCTCTCTGACTAAGGAGGCTAAACCTTAGTCTAAAGCCTGGTCTGAAACAGTTTCATAAGATCTTACTAAGTAGCAGCCCTTAGTACATGATTTTATGATAACAGATTCTATACCAGATGGGCCAATCTCGACACAAGTGATATCATCAAGTCCTAGTGTAGAGATCCTACCAATTTTTGACATTGCCTCAGTGCAATTTATCTAACTAAGATCCTAAGAGATGTGTATCATTACCTGATTTTTATGTGTTGTAGGTTGCATGGGCGAAAAAATGCAGAATTTTTTATGAGAGGTGGATATTCATACTCAATTTGGTTGTCACCTAAGGCAAAATATTCAATTGGGCAGACATCCTTTCTTTTGAGTTGTAGCAACACGTTGGCCAGGCCAAAGCAGCTCTAAGACCAAATTAGGCACTGGATTTTTACATATCTTTTGGATGTGATTTGTGCCCGATATGCATCTTTAGGGATGTATTGGAACTAGACCTTGTAAGATAATTTTCCAATCTTCAGAGGAGCATATGATAGATTGGCAGAGAATTTCATTGCAGTCATATTTTACATGATTTATGAGACCGACCATCCTTGCATGATCGACTAGGTGAAGGAGGAGTTACATAATATTATAGATTGGTTTTCCACATCAAATAACACATACAACAGATGTTTTGGATGCCAAAATTCTCCCCATGTTATTCCATGATACGTGACTAACAAGGTGGTCTTGCAAGAAGTTTCCTATCAGTTGAATAATGGGTTGTCAGTTCAGCATCATAGGAGAAAGAAGGCTCCGTGGACCACTTTACCTTTAAGGATTGGGATGTATGAGATGAAAAGTATCAAGGCAACCGATGCTGAAATTGAAGAACTTAATTGCCTACGCTTTGGAGTCAGAAGCTTTCATTGGTATGATCCTAGAAACTTGTACAAGGCACATTGTGACAGGATAGGTTATACTTGAGCATATGTACCAATCACTACTAAAGAAGATGAAAAGTTCAAGAATTGGTACAATGCAAAAAGGAAGACGCACCAAGGAATTGAATATGGTACCTCCCAAGTCCCGCAAACTCAAGATGTTCATATACAAGAGGCACCACAAGAAGCAATAGTTCAGGCATGCACCCTAGCTCCCAAGAAAAGGATCAAGCATGATCACGCAACAGAAAGTAGAAGAAAGTGGAAAGTTAATCCATTGAACAAAGGATCCATTGAGGCTGAATAGGAGAAGAGAGAGTTGGAAGCAAAGATGCAGTAGGAAGAAGAGAAGAAGAGACAGCAGGAAGAGGAGGAGGAAAGAAGGAGAATATAAGAAGAGCAGCAGAGACAGTTACAGGAGGGGGAAGAACTGCAGAGATTGGAAGAAGAACAGATGAACCAGGAAATAGAAGTTGGAATGGAGGAATATGATGCCATTGAACCCATCAATGATCAACCAAGTTCTCTAATAGAACCTCTTCTTACAGGTGGCCATATCCGATTTGATGAAATGGGAATCATAACTCCACCTAAATATAGGGTCATGGACATATATAATTTTACATTCGATCAGTTGAAAAAAATGATTGTGTAAGAAAGACAAATATTTTTCCCAAATGATCCACGAAATCTAGTCTTTATATCCATTGGAAACGTGATAACTACAAATACCAAGAGAAACCCATGGGTAATCATGGAAGCCAATGTTTCTTTTGTCGCAGAAACACAGGATAACTCGGAGTATATTTTAAGAAAGAATGAATGATTAATGAAAGAGTTGGCTGCAACAAAGTGACAAGTGGAGCATATTTATGTAGAGAATCAACATTCGTCTTCTAGCAGCCACAACATAGAAGAATGGAAAGCAACCATACAAGAAGAATTGGTGCCAATAGAACACACCATGGTGTATTTGTATGATGATATGATGCTCTTAGATGAGGTAGTGGCACCTTTTTTTTGTATTCAAAAGAAAGTGAAAGAAATACTAAAACTCCTTAAGGTGGAAAGTAGATTTGCTGACGAGATACAAGAGTGGGTTGCTAAATATCTAGAGGTTCCTTAGAATTTGCTCTGAAGGGACAAGGTTGTCGTTGAGGTGGACAAAGTACAACTAAGGCTTCAACATCAAAATTACCTTCATCTCAGTGAGAAATCGACCCACACTATGGCCACTTATAACTGATTGCATCATGGCTTAGAGTCTCTAGTACAGAAACATAGTATGCCTTCAGTGGGACCAATTGGTGAGAAAAGAGACAGGGAACTTGTCATGCAAGACATAAAGTAGTATCTCCAACAAATCAAACAAGCATCAGAATGGAAAGACTTGGAGATCACTAAGAAAACCATTCTACAGTATTCCATCGCACCAAGATTCACATGAAGATGTCATGGCTATGGAATAGTGTACATTCTAGCTTAAAATCTATCTTAACTAAAATGTTGGAGGTGAAGATGTGGTTTACTGCAGATCTATTAGTTCAAATCAAAGTCATTGGTACATAATACAAAGCATGGCATTTGTACATCACCAGTGAACTCCATGAAGAAGAAACTAATCTATCTTTGTGAAATAATTTTTCCTTATTAGAAGTTTTTTCTTATGTAGCCACCATCCTATATGCATTTTGTCTTGTATAATGAGTTGAATGTAATGAAGTCCAAGAGACACATGTGAAATGCAAAGAGACATATGTGAAATGTAAAGAGTCATATAAAGAATGTGAAAGGTTGTATGGAAGCCCAATGGTCATAAAATTTGTAAAGCCATGAGGAAACTCAAGAGTCATTGTCATGTATTATAAATAGGTCCTCATAACTCAAGCAAAGGTCTTGGAACTTTTAGATACTAGCCTTAGATTCTTTAGTTAGATATAGGAGGTGAATTCATTCTTTGGAAAAGTAATTTGTGGATTCGTGTTCCACTATTGGATATATTGTCGTACTGTGTAATAGTGTACTTGGAATATTTCATTAATAATTAGAAGCTTAATGAGCCAACAATCTTTCATGAATGTATCATGGATGGAGTAAGACTATTCTTTGTATAGTTGTGATATATATTGGCATAATACATACTAAGATTAATGAACTATTTTGTTTCTTAGATATGGATATTGTTGAATGGGCGTTGTTATTCTTTTATGGCTGTTGTTTACTTGTGAACTGATTTGCATGTTAATCAACAAATCTTTCTCCCTCATGCTTGTGAGTCTCTCATAGGATAATATTAATACTTACCTAACTAGAGGCTCGTTTCTCTTTACTTCCATGAAAGCTTCCTTTACACCTTACACCTGGTGTCACACAAAGCTTATATACTTGTTGCCCCAAAGAGGTTATTATAATCTTTTATGCATGTTATAACCAAGCATATCTCTAAATCCTTTGCAGTGGTAGCCAGACCTTATAAACGGATGGGATTCCTACACCAAATGGTGTGAGGTCTAGTTGGGACCTCATATCAGGGAGATCCCCTCTATGTTGGCAACATCCAGCACAATCAACAAGTTCCAATGGAAATAAAGCTTTTCATTTTTTTTAAATTATCACAAGCCTATGTATAATCAATGTTTGAGACTACTTTTCCATTAATAGAATTTCTATTTAATGCAAAGTTTTACGTGTGAGTTTACACAACCTTCTCTTATAGATCTTATATGTTATGGTTTTTCATATTTTGTTCAAAGTTTTATGTGTGAGTTTACGCAACCTTCTTTTATAGATCTTATATGTTATGGTTTTTCATATTTTCTTAAGTACTTGTTTGTATATAATATTGATGTACAATGTCTCTTTTATCTTCAAATAGTCTATCATAGAAAGGAAAAATCTTATGAATATTTTCCAAAATTTCTGTCTATATGTTAAAAATTGGTGTAATTATTACTATACCATGGTACGCTTGTGGTCAAAGAAGTGTTATTGTATTTCATTTATAATTCATATACAGTTATGAAATATTACCAAAATAGTTAATTCTCAATTTCTCATTTGCTTTTTATTTCTAAACCTTTTATGCTACTCTACGTGTTTAGGATTCATACAATAAAGATTCCTCTTACAATATAGAAGTATATGTTTTCCATAAATACAAATAAAATAAAAGTCATCTAGATATTCTCTAACATGTTATAAGAAACATAAATTCTTTTGTAATAATTGAAAGAAAGAACTTCCTGCATTTCCATAAACCCTTGTTTAGGAATCTGTGAATATTAAAATATCTTCCTCTAATCGGTATTTTATTTATATGCTCATACCTAGCACCATTAAGTAACAATACCAACTATAATTTTGATGTCAGAATCAACTATATATTTTGTAAATAGAAATGCCTTCCTTTTTAGATATTTATCATAAAGTCTAAGAGTAAAAAAAACATATAAATCATATATTCGCCATTCTTGTCAAAATAAAAATTTCCATGAACGTACCAAATATAGAACTGTAAAAGGAATAGAAATAAATTCTTAGAACGGTAAAAGGGATAGAAATAAATTCTTATTTTAAGCATAGAATAAGAGTTGCGTTAAAGGACACCAACTTAATAGATATTTATAGAAAATAGATAGCTAAATGCTTGTCCCTTCCTAGCCTTGACATAGCAACAATGCTTGTGCCCCCAAGAAAACTAGACTTGCAACTTTCTTTTCTATGTTTTCCTCCTTGCTTCTCTTCACTCTCTCTTAGTTATGCTCTCGAAATAAAATTGAAAAAAAGTAAGAGAATTCACAAATATTATCCATCTATCAATATTTGGGTGGTTAATGCCTCATCTCACTAACAGGTGGCAGGTAGTTGTGTGCTCATTAATGAGCTTTTGTTTCCTAGGCTTGAGGACAATTATCTGTCTTCTAAGAAACTTTTAATTGGCCAATATTATAATTTTTTATATAAATATAATTAATTAGATTAGATTCCTAGGACTTACTAATCAATATAATAACTTTTCATGATTAAATTGTAGCTCTTTTCCTCTTTCATACATCTATACTTAGCCATTAATTTCCCAATTTTTGTTTATTTGTAAAATAAAACATAATTATAGCTTTTATAAGCAGCTATTATCAGTAATAAATTATTGATAATTAAAATGTTCATTTGTTTTCCATGTAGCATACTTAACCAAATAACAAAATAAATCTACTTATGCACAATTTCTACAAACACGTCATTAATCCAAGGGATATCACAATCTCCCCCACTTAAATTTGACACCTTCTTGGTGTCCAATCTATACTTTCTTCTTGGGAACCATTTCAAAATTCTTATCAAAATCTAGAAGGATAAGCTTCCTTGAAATCATCCTCTAACTTCCAGGTTGCTTCCTCTAGAGTGAAATGTTTCCATTAAACCTTCAACTACACTACATCTCTATTCCAGTGCGTAACTACCCTCTGGTCTAGAATACATTGTGGTTTTGCTAGGAACTCTCCCTCTGGTTCCACTTATACAACATGTTAGTCAATCACATGAGATGGATCATGTACATACTTTTTCAATGATGAAACATAAAACACATTATGAATTTTAATAATGGTTGGTAGGGCTAGTTGATAAGCAATAGGTCCAACTTTGGCTAACACCTCAAAGGGTCCATAATATATACGAGATAACTTAGCACATCTACCAAGTTTAAGTGTACTCTTCTTATGCTTGGCCTTCAAATACACATGATCTCCCACATTAAATTCCTTCTGAGATATTTTCACGTCTGCATAACTTTTTTGGTAATCATTGGTTATTTTCAAATTTTGTGTAACCTACTTACCTACTTCTTCCATTTATTTCAACATGTTTGCCCCTAGTTAGTATGTCTTTAGGGTGATCCTAGATTATGGGTACTTTTCATATTCTTCCATACATCACTTTGAAAGGACTCACTTTTAAGGATGTTTGATATCCATTATTATAGGAAAATTCTACTAGATGTGAGTAATCTTCCCATTTGGTTTGTTTGTCATTTACATATATCCTTAGCATATCATCTAATATTGAATTGGTCCTTTGTGTTTGACCATCAATTTTAGGATGATCGGATGTACTAAAGTTTAACTTAGTTCCCATATTTTCAAATAACCCCTTCCAAAATTTGTAGGTGAACTTTGCATCTCTATCTGGAATCACAACCTTAGGTATCCCATGAAGCCTGAAAATTTCCCTCATAATGATTTCTACAATATTTACAGATTTAAAAGTAGATTCGATTGGAATGAAATGTTCTCCTTTACTCAGCTTGTCAACCACAACCATAATGGAATCATGTTGTTTCCTTTCTTTTGGTAGTCCGGTGGTGAAATCCATTGAATGGATTCCCATTTCCACTATAGAATAGGTAGTGGTTGTAACAAACCAATATGATGTTGATGAGATACCTTAAGTTGTCGGCACTCAAGGAATCTAGCTACATGTTTTGTTTTCTTTTTTTTCATATTTGGCCAATAAAAATCCCTTCTTAATGTAGTGATCGACTTTTTATATCTAGGGTGATCAGTTGTTGGTCTTTTATGCAACTCATATAAAACAAAAAATTTCAAATCCATATCAAAAGGGATACAAATGTTTCCTTTAAACAACAATAAATTATGGTTGTTGATTGAAAAAGCATCCTTTCCTTCATCTAATTTTTCAATTTTCTGCACTTTTTCTTTGATTTTCAGGTACTTTGAATTAAAAAAACAGTTGTTTTGACTTTTTTCTACTAAATTTATTAACCAACTAATTGTTTATGAAGCACAAATCTAATTAACTTTTCTGCTTAAGGCATCATCTATTTTTTTCCTTCCCTTTGATATGCGTAATCTCTTTTTTTTTTTGCTTAAGCAAGAATATTTCCTTCTATTTCATTATATCAAGAATAAATTTATAGAATATACAAAAACTCTTAACTCCGAGTGGCCACAGGAAAGCCGAGGGCATGGCGCCAAAGTAAAGCTTCACCCTACTACAACAGACAACAATAATATCTCAAAACAAACCTTAGGATGAACCATAAAAAGCAAAAGCCTAATCAAAAGCTTCACTAACCACCCATGTCTTTATTGTGATAAGCCCGTCAAGACTCGTGACCCCACCAAAAAAGCACCTACAGATCTGACTGTTAACACAACCCCACGAAATCAGACGACACAACGAAGTATCGCACCACATAAAATGTGTGAAACTTAACTCACGATGGAGGGTGGTTTCATCACCCCACCCTGGCCACGTGGCAGTAGTCTAATGGTATTGCTCCCAAAAAAACTAAACCGCTTACCATCCCAAATCTGCGTGATCGCCCATAAACCGCTTTAGCCTGGTTTTCCAACCGGGATGACGAATGAAGGGGAACCACCCTCGCCGGGAAACTAGAACCGCCCTTGTCCGGACACTCACTCCTCAGTACATGCAACAAAGACCACCGTTGACTGTGGGTAGAACCCTGTTGAACAATCTAAAGAGAAAGGGACCTGATCACTTTCCACGAGGGAGATAAAAGACAAGTTTGAGCTTTTCCGTCTTCCTGTTGCCTCCCCGAGAGCTGTGATTGAGCCTATTTAGACATCATCATACAATTTCTTTCCTTCTGGCCCAATGTTTGAAAATTTCTCTATCTTCTGCCGCTTGTTCATCACAAAGAGCTTTTACTCTGCCCTAAGACATTTCCTGCCATTTCATCTCAAATCTTCTCTTTGTATTAATCACTCCTTGATTGGCAAGAGTATCTACTAGTTTGTTGGCTTCTTATCTAACATGTCTGAAACTAAAAGTTCTTAGACTTTGGAGATGTTTTTTTATTCTTTGATACACTTGTATTAGTCTCTAATGTTTTGAGACCTTCTATGGTGCTGCTCCACAACTAATTCTTTTAACAACTTTTATAAATATTTCTGAGTCTAGCTCTATGATGACATTTGAGCTATGATTTAGATTCAATAGTTCAAGGCATTGTTCTAAGGCCATTAATTCATCCATGCTATTTGTGTCTTTACCTAAGTGGCAGTGGAAAATGAAGTTTATAATTCCATCTTCATCTCTTAACACCCCTCCATAACTAGCTATTCCAGGGTTGCCTTTCGAAGCCCCATCAATATTGCATTTCAGATATCCTTTCGGCGAAGGCTGCCAGAAATCCTTTTCCTTTCCCAAATTTCCTTCTTTTCTATTGAGTCCATTGATAATGGTCTCTTGCATTCTCAGTTGCCTAAGGGTTCTCATCTCATTTGCTGTGGGAGGGGTTTTGGGATAATTGTGAACAGTGGTACTAACTGTCTCCCTCATCTGCTTCAAGATCAGATCCAACAAGCGCAGAGGACTGGATTTTTCATCCTTGAAAATTCTTTTATTCCTTTCTTTCCAAACATTCCATATGATGAAGCTAGGTGTAAAGGCCCAGGTCAGATTGAGAATCTCATTCTCTGAAAAGTTCCTTCTCCACTTGTTTAGGGTACTTGTGATGCTTCCTTTATCTCTGTCTGTCTGTTGAAAAATGGTTGCAAAAGAGTCCCACAACCAAGTGGTAAAGGTGAAACTGTTAAGAATATGCTCCATTGTTTCCTCTTGAGCTTCACATAACTGACACCTGGAAGGCCCAATAATCCCTCTTTTCCTCATGTTGTCCCAAGTTAATATTTTCTTATGGTGAACTAACAAAATGAATAGCTTGATCTTCATCCACCCTTGTTGGCTCCAGAGTTGTTGCCAAGAATTCATTGCAGTGCTGGAATCCAAGTTCAAGCTAATCCTCTTAGATTCCTTAAGATTAAAGGAGCCTTCATTACTGAGGCCCCATCTTAACTGATCCTGCCCCTCTGTTACCAAGATTTTCCTTTGTTTTAGTATGCTCATAATTTCCTCGGATTTTATTTTTAGGGGACTGTCATCACTACAATCTATGCTACTCTAATTCCTCCATTTTCTGGAGTTGTGAGGAAGATTCCATAAATCTTTCACTCTGGTTAGTCCCTAGGAATATGTTTCCTACTTTAGGTCTCTATAGTCTTCTTTTAGCAGCATTGGTTCTTGTTGCCATTTGTCCTCCCAAAAGAGAGCAAGATCCCCTGCTCTGATTTCCTAGAAACTATGATCTTGTACTAGGCTTCTATTTTCCCATGCTTTATTCCAGATGTAAGAGCCCTTTATGTTTCCAGACATTCTAATAATATCATTAGTTTGCCAAGAACTTGCATATTTTTCTTTCCAGGTTTTAGCCCATTGAGCTTTTGGTTCTTTAACCCATCTCCACTAGAGTTTGGCTCCTAGTACATTACTTAAAATTTCCTAATCATCTAATCCTAGTCCCCCGTGACTCTTAGGTTTGCAGTTTTTGTCCCAAGAAACAAGTGCCCATTTCTTCCTTGTTTCTTCCTTTACCTAGAGAAAGTCTCGCTGGATATTTCTGAATTGCTGTAAGATCCCTTTAGGAGCTGGGAGAGCTAATAAAAAGAAAACCAGAATTGACTGTAGGACAGCCTTTGCTAGAATCAGCCTACCAGTGAGGTTTAATGATCTGATGGTCCATTTTTTAACTTTGTCTTGCATTTTATTGAGCACCAGTTCCCAAATACTCTTGTGCAGGGGTCTGTCTGTAAGGGGAATTCCAAAATACTTTGAAGGGATGGAATCCCTTTGGAAGCCCAGAATTCTAGAGATATTTCTCTGAATTGCAATGTTAGTGTTTAAGAAAAAAAAATTGATTTGGAGAGATTGACTTCCATACCTATCACCAAAGTAAAATTATTCAGGATTTGTTTGTATGCTAAAGCTTCCTTGACAATAGGAATTCCATGCAACATTGTGTCATCCACAAATTGTTGATGAGTCATTGTCTGACCATTCTCAGTTAATTGAAGTCCCTTAATTTTTCCCAAGTCTTTAGCCTACTTAATGGCTCTACCCAATCCTTCCATCATAAGGATAAATAGAAAGGGAGAGAGTGAGTCTCCTTGTCTGAGACCTCTAGAAGGAGTGAAGATAGCTAAGGGAGATCCATTCACCATAATAGAAAAGCTGGAAGAAGTTACCAGAGCCATAACCCATCTGATCCAGTTGTGATCAAATCCAAAAGCAGCAAGGATCCTCTTGATATATATCTAGTTTACCTTGTCATAAGCTTTGGCAAATGATCATACCAACTTGCTTTTTACTAGTTAGCATGTGAACTGTCTCATGTGCTAGAATGATATTATGAAGAATTTGTCTATCTTCCACATAACCAGATTGTTCACCTGAGATTAAAGAAGGAAGAAGAGGTTTGAGTCTGCTAGCCAATACCTTGGATATAATCTTATAAACCACATTACATAAAGCAATGGGTCTAAACTTATCAGCAGTCAGGGCTGAATCCTATTTGGGGATCAGAGAGATGAAGGAGGTGTTGAGGGATTTCAGAATATTCCTGTTTCTTCTGGAATCCTCCACAACATTCAGAATGTCCTACTTGACAATGTTCCAGCAGGCCTTAAAAAAATCCACATTGAAACCATCTGGACCTGGAGCTTTGCCATTCTGCATGTCCTTGATAATCTCACTAACTTCCTCTTCAGTGACTGGTTTGTTCAGGTTAAAATTGTCCTCTCTAGTCACCACCTTAGGGATGTTTTTTGCAATTCCTCTGATGCATTGCTCCCTGTCTGGATTATTTTCCTTAGTGATACTTCTGAAATGTTGAACCAACACTTCTTCGATATTCTTGTGAGAGGTCTGGAGCTGCCCTTTGTCATTCAAAATCGCAGAGATTCTGTTGTGAGCCAAATTGGCTATGGTGGATCTATGAAAAAATTTAGTATTACGAACCCCTTCTTTGAGCCATTGAATTCGAGACTTTTTCCTCCAAAATATTTCCTCTTGTTTGCATAATTTCTCCCATTCTTGATGGTGTTTATCAGCTTGCTGACTTTTGTCTTTATCAAAACCCTTTGTGATCAAAGCTTGATTGAGTTCTTGTATTTTGGCTTCCACTACCTTTTTCTCCACAAAAATGTTGCCAAAAAACTCCTTGTTCCATTCTTTGAGTCTGAATTTAATACGCTGAAGTCTTTTGTGTAGGATGAACATATTCATGCCCTGGATCTGCAGATCTTTTGCCCACCATTTTTCAATGTTGTTGATGAAATCTAGGTGGGGGAGCCAGAAATTCTCAAACCTGAAGGGCCTATTTTTGGGAATCAAACCCCTCGAGTTCTAATTGATCGACCAGTGATCAGAACCTCCAAAGGGAAGAACCTTAGCTGTTATTTCTCTATTTGCTAGCATAAGCTCCTCTGAGATCAAAAATCTATCTAACTTGGAGGAAACCTAAGCCTCGCCTCCTCTTTTGTTGTTCCAAGTAAAAAGGCCATTATGCGTTACCGAGTCAACCAGATTCATGTCATCAGTAAAGGTTTGGAACAGTTCGGAGTCATTATTTAGCAATCTGGTGCCTCCTTTCTTTTCTGAAAGTGATTTAATCATATTAAAATCTCCTCGAAATACCCAAGGTATATCTTCATGTCTACTTCTGAGCTCTGCCAAGGAGTTTAATAGTCTGAGTTTCTCATCTATTCTTTGTGGCCCATAAACATTTGTGGCGAGGAAAGTGTCCACAACGCTCACTAGTTGAATAATTATAGAAAGATAATTTCTTGATGCGTCTGCATCTAATATACTGACTCTTTCGAGGTTCCATAGAGTGAGGATGCCTCCTGCTGTGTTTTATGCTTCCACTTCAAGAAACTCAAAATTGTCCATCCATTTGCTATGGATTTGCTTTAACTTTTGAATGGAACATTTTGTTTCCTGAATAAAGATTATATCCGGTGTTTCTAGTTTCATTCTATGACTTAACATTCTTTGTTTTCTTTTACTGCCTAGACCTCTGATATTCCAAGATATGAACTTCATAATTAAAGATTTGTAAAAGAGTAATTGGTTAGGTCTTTCATCTTCCCTGAATCTATCATTAGCTTTCCACATCAAGAGCTCATTTCGCTTTTTCTTGCCCCTCTTCTTTCCTAGATTTCTAGTTGCTAATCCTGGAGTTAATTTCATCGTTTTCACCCCTCTATGCTCCTACTTGTGAATACTTTTACCTTTATCCAACCCTCTTTCCTAGGTTTTCCATAAAAATAATTGTTATATTTTAGAGCATTCCTTTGGAGGTATTGATTCTATTCCTCCCTTGGATCCTTACCTCAAGAATCCTTCCAGATCTAGGTTTTCCTTATCTAGAATTTCCTGTAATTCATGATCTTACAGTTCTATTTTACTTTGGGTCATTTCCTCGCCCATCTCCATTTCTATCTCACTCATAACAGTCTCATTTTGATGTACCATATCTTGAGATTTTTTTTTATGTTTTCTTCCTTTTCTTTTTCATTAGGATCTTTCTCCCGAGATTGATCATCCTTCATGTTATCTTCATTCTCATCCAGCACTTGAAACGTGTTCTAACTGACCTTCTGCCTTTCGTTCTGTTGTTGCTTCATTCCCTCTTTTCCCCCTTTACTTATGCTTGCTACTTTCTGAAAGCTCTCTGTATCCTTCGAAGTATTGAGGTATTTTTTGTTGTTGATTTTACCAAGAGGGAAATATCTGAACAGATGTCCATGTTCATGGCATCTACGACATCTGAATGGGATATGCTCGTAGTCCATGATCTGCACCCACTCCTCATCAAAAACTTCCAAAATAACTTCATCCGGAAAAGCTTCTGATAGATCCATTTCCACACATATTCTTGCAAAGGAAGTATATTTCCCTCTTCTTGTGGCTTCAGAAACTTTGACAAAATGTCCTAGTTTATTACCAATAGCTGCTAGTGATTCAGTTTTCCAATAATCAAAAGTTAGGGAATATAGCCGTACCCATACTGGAACCGAGGTGAAGGTCTCCTGCTCTGGGACAAAGTTCATCATCCAAGGCCCCATGTAGAGACCGACTGCTGCATAAAAGTAGGGTCCTCCTTCGAATATTCTGTCTTTGTCTTCAATGTTTGAGAACACCACTGTGAAGAATCCCTTAAATCCAAGATGTAGATCAATGCTTCCTTTGGGCTTCTAGTGATACTTGATCCATGTTTGCAAAGCTTTTTCAGTGGGCCATAGTCCCATGAATTTACAAATAATGGCATAGTTCCCCATGTGTTCTCTGTGCACTTGCAGAGCAGGGTCATTTAATATTACTCTGGGAGTGATTTCCGCTTTAGGCTTGTAAGGTCCCTTTTTCCCGTGGTCTTGTGAACCAAGATTTTTGTCTTCTTCCTCCTTGTCCTTTATGCTGCTATTTACCTTGGTATTAGTCCCCTCTGTCCCCTTAGCATTATCTCTGTTTTTTTCCCCAGTCATGCTTTGTAGAAATTTTGAATAATAAACACATATTCAATGGAGATTATCCTGATCATGTACTATTGCGGAATACGTACACAATACATAAGCTCCTCTATGTTGATCATCAATATAGCAACATCAATAACAATAAAAATCAAGAGCATGCACACATTAACACAGTATGTAACCTGGGGAAAGCTTACAGCTAAAAACCCCACACTATCTGTATATTAATGATTGAGAACATGTAACATTACAATAGTCAATACTTCTC
>APFE030714981.1:58524-73859 GCA_000404065.3 Pinus taeda
CCCTATCTTCCGGGTCTCACCAATTGTCTTGCTGCGCAGGAAGGCCTTTCCCTCGCTGAAAACAACATCATACCCCCTGTCTTCTAACATCGCCACTGAGATGAGATTCTTCTTCAATCCTGGAACATGCATGACTTCCTTCAATACAAAGGGTTTACCAGACTCCCTCTCAAAGGAAATGGTACCGATACCGGTTGCACTGTATCTACCATCATCGCCCATCTCGATGTGCACTCCAAGATCTTTGTCCTCCAGATCAGAGAACAAATCTCTATCTCCCGTCATGTGAAAAGACGCACCACTGTCCAAGAACCACACTGATCCCATCACACTTGAAACCAAGCATGCGATCAATGAAAAATCAATCTCAAACTGAGAAGCTAAGGCCTCTCCCCCTGCAGATCCAGCAGCTTGCTTGTTCTTCTTCTTCTGCGGACAATTTGTGGCATAGTGTCCGTGCTGGTGACAGTGAAAACACTTCACCTTGGACATATCCTGCTTCTTTCCTTTCGCACCAGACTGAGAAGCTTTCGTGCTCTTCCCTTTCTTTGCTTTGGCAGCCAAAGCACAATTCTCTTCATCAGCTCCCTTTGACGAAGATCCGTCCCTGGTACTCCGCCTGATCTCCTCCTGCACAAGATCTGACCATAGTCTTTCCCA
The DNA here is from genome assembly GCA_000404065.3 of Pinus taeda. NCBI lineage: Eukaryota > Viridiplantae > Streptophyta > Pinopsida > Pinales > Pinaceae > Pinus > Pinus taeda. The sequence continues at coordinate 59,185 of APFE030714981.1, forward strand.
TCCTGGCAACTTCTCCCGACCATTGACAGAGTCCTGATAGGAATGCCAACTCTTCGGAAGACCAAGGAGAGCCAAGCTCACCAAGTCCTCATCATCAACAGTAACCCCCACACTTCCCAGCTCATCTCGACCCTGAGTGAACTTCGTGAGATACTTGGGAATACTGTCACCCTTCTCGCATTTGATGTTTCTGAGTTTATCTTTGAGCGCCAGCTTCCTCTGATCGCTCTTGCTTTGGAATAATTCTGTTAATTATTTCCACATCAAATATGGAGTAGCCTTTCCATGGAGGTTGGACACAATGTGATCCTTCATGCCCTCCAACAGAATCCTTCGACATTTTGTGGTCTTCTTTTGCCAAGCATCAGCTTGAGTAGCATCAGTAGGCTTTGGGACATCTGTCTCTATGAATGCCTTCAGCCCGTTATCATCCAATACTACCTCCATCTTGTCCTTCCATGCAATATAGTTCGTACTGCCCTCAAGGGCATACTCCAATCGAAATCCTGTGAAAGACATCTTAGTTTTGACACCAAGAAAACACTACTGCAAATTCGAATTCCACCAGCTCCAACTCAACCGCTTCCGATCTAGAATTCGTGAGAACAAGGTATTTCTTGTACAGAGATCGATTGTATGGGCATTCACCGTATATCTCACCTTCCAAAGGAAGGATGAATCCAGAGGCTACTTGGCCCGATTACAGACTTTTCCTGAAGAAATAGAATGTAAACACTTCCTGAATAGTAGATCTGATGATCAACAACTCCGATACCATGTAGAAATTTTGAATAGTAAACACATATTCAATGGAGATTATCCTGATCATGTACTATTGTGGAATACATACACAATACATAAGCTCCTCTACGTTGATCATCAATATAGTAGCATCGATAACAATAAAACATCAAGAGCATGCACACATTAACACAGTATGTAACCTGGGGAAAGCTTACAGCTGAAAACCCCACACTATCTATATATGAATGATTGAGAACATGTAACATTACAATAGTCAATACTTCTCACAAGTATCCAGCACTATATCCACCTGTTACACACAATACAGCTCAGATCTGATCTCCAAATCTATTCCACCGCTTGTCTGCCTCCACTGCTCAATACCTGCTCGAGAATGGATGAGAATGGTTGAACCAAACTCGTATTTACCTCAAAATAATTACTCACACTGGGAATGACGTGAGTAGAGGCTATAATCACTTGGTATTGGCCAATTCTCATTGGCATAACTCAATCTTATTGATTGTGCAAATCCTCATGCACAACTATAGTCACAACTGATAGCAATATGATCCTCTAACACCTGTCACTGCTGAATTGAACATGCACTGACACGCAACTGAGTTAACTGATGTATTATTTAGTTGCATTATGAGTTAATAATTAGTTTAACAGCTCATCATTAGTCTATTTGCAATTATACTAATTACAACTAGTTTAACCAAGTCAAACTGAACACAACTCCATCAACTCCACAATCAACCCCACCAAACTCAACTGATTGAGTTCTAACTGAAGTCATGCATGCAACAACTCAACTAACCCACAAAGAAAATGTATTTCCTTCTGATAGCTGCATGTGCCACATCTGTAGCTCAAACTGAAGTGCTCCAAGAGAATAAGATAAAGTTTATAGTCTAAATATTATTATAAGCTAATAATATTAGACTGCTCTATAATTAGACTTGACAGTGTCACCGCTGTTGTCTAAAAATAGAAGTCCGTCTATTTTTTCCAACTTGACCAATCATCCATAAACAACATCCTGCAACTCATAGACATGATCCATATGTCTAAAAATAGATGTTGTGCCATAATTTGCCTGCGGGCCCACTTAGTGAAGGTGACTCTTTTCACTAAGCTCCATCATCTTGTTGCAATCTCAACACGCCTTTGTTGTTTAACGCCGTTGTTTTTCCTTTGTTGGATATCGCGTCCTTGTAGGAGGGAGTCGAGCTCCCTCCTTTGTCGCCCTCCATCAAAAACCATCTCTGCTATCCTCTGAACCGTTGACGCTTTCTCTCGTTGTTTTTCCTCGCCTCTTTTACTTTTGATATGTGTAATCTCAAAACCGTATTCACTAATAAATTCTAACCATCTTGCTTGTCTAGCATTTAACTTAGGTTTGTCAAATAAATATTGAGACAACATTATCTATCTTTAGCTAAAATCTCCTTCCTATAAGATAATGTCTCCACATATTAAACACATGAATGATTACATCTAATTCTAGATTATGAGTAGCATAATTTTTCTCATGTTCTTTCATTTTTCTAGACTAATAACATATAGCATGACCATCATGTATAAAAAATCCCCCTATACCTTCCTTACTTGCAACTGTACATATTACAAATTCCTTATTGGGATCAGCTAATTTTAAAATTTGAGCTAAGGTCAAAAGTTTCTTTCGTTTATTAAAACTATCATGACACTTTTGACCCCACTCAAATTTGATCCCTTTTTTCTATAAATTAGTGATTAGATAAGCAAGTTTAGAGAATCCATCTATAAATCTCCTATAATTCCCTATGATGCCCATAAAAGTTCTAACTTCTTCCACATTCTTAGTGGTTGCCACTCCATTATTGATATTATCTTTTCAAGATCTACAACAATCCCTTCTTTCGATATTACATATCCTAGACAATGAATTTGTTGCTAGTAGAATGAACACTTGCTAAATTTAGCATATAGTTCATTATCTCTTAGACTTTGAAGGACAATTTGTAGATGTTGGCCATGCTCTTCCTTACTCTTTGAGTATACTTGAATATTATCTATAAAGGCAATTACAAACTTATCTAAAAATGGTCTTAATACATTATTCATGAGACACATGAATGTAGCAGGTGCATTAGTAAGCCCAAATGGATGTATTACAAATTCATAATGTCCATAACGTGTGCGAAATGTTGACTTGTGTATGCCTTCATCCTTAATCTTGATTTGATGATACCTCGATCTTAGATCAATTTTAGAAAATAAAGAAGCTCATCTAACTTTATCAAACAAGTCATATATTCTTGACAGGTGGTATTTATTTTTTATGGCAATCTTATTTAGTTGTTTATAGTCTATGCACGGTCTTAATGTTCCATCTTTGTTTTTCACAAATAACATTGTTTCTCCCCAAGGTGATATACTTGGCCTTATTTATTCTTTCTCTAAGAGTTCTTGTAATTGAATTTTCATCTCCATTAATTTAGGAATACTCATTTTGTATGGCGCCTTGGACACTAGAACACCACCAGGTATAAGATTAATGGTAAAATCAATATCTCTCCCTTGATAAAATCTTGGTGTTTTGTCTAGAAAAACATCCGCATACTGCTTTAGTACAAGTAATTCTTCTAATGATGATTGTTGTTCATTTATCTTATACTTGGACAGTGAACTGTTGACACTCGTTCCTGACATATTTCTTCATTTGTATTGCAGATATTTTCCTAACAAAATTTTTTCTTGGAATTCCTTGAACCACACAAGCTTTTCCTTATCATCAACAGGTAAAGAACTTTTCCAAGCAATTTAATATTACTTTATGTGCTTCTAAACAGTCTATTCCTATGAGGATATCATAATATGCCAATGGTAATATGTTCAGCTTGAGGGTGGTATGCATTCCATTCATATTTATTGTGTAGCTTTTGCTAATTTCAGTCACTTTTTGCTTAGTTCTTGTGGCCAATTGTACTAACCAAGGCTTATAATTTTTTACTTTTTCAAGCTTGCACTTTTCAACTACATTAGGGGAAACATAACTTAATTTAGATCCTAGATCTATAAGCACGAATACATATTTATCAAAAAATTTACTTTGAAATTCAACCATGGTTGACTGGTGATCTACTTGTTTGCCATCCAAAGTGGCGCTAATTCTAGGTATGATATAAGCTACATCATTTACAGTTGATGCTTCCTTAACATTATTTAATGTTTCCTTCTTATTTAATGGATTTTGAGGATAGTCTCTCCACAAGTGGTTTTCACCACATCCACAACATTTAATCAGTGGTTTTTTTTATTCATTAAAAATTTTGTTTTGTGTGCCAGATCCCCCTTTTTGTCCAACACTTTTATACTAATTAAAATTTTTGTTATAGGTTCCTACTTGCACACTCCTAGCAAAAGTAAGCTTTTTAAACCATTTTCTCATAAATCTTTTAGATTTTTTTTGTATCCATCCTTCAAAACTTTCCCCTTTTTGCTTGTTCTGGTTGAAACAGAATTTGGATTTTCTAATGGTTTCATCCATAGTTTTAGGCTGATCAAACTCAATTATTTCTCTATAGGAGAAAGGTAGGAAGTTGACAAACATTTGGATTTTTGCCTTCTCCTCTTTCAAGTAGGGAACATATCTTATTAGACTCATGACTTTATTAACAAACTCATCCATAGTAAGTTGTCCCAACTTGAGCTCATGAAACTCCCTAGCCTTTTCATCAAAATACCTCTCAATCAAGTGTTTATTCTGAAATTCTTTCTTGAACAACCAAGTTAAATTCTTACTTCTGATTCTTTCAACAAATTTACTTTATTCCCACCATAAAGTTGTATTACTAGTTAGTTAGTAAGTTGCTAATATTGCCTTCAAATTACTTGGATAATTGTATATTTCAAAGTATTTAGACATGTTGAAGAACCATGCCTCTGCTCCTTCTTCATATTCACCATCAAAATTAGGAGGTCTAATTTTATTAAACCCTCCATGTAACTGAGAAAACAATCTCTTTTCCTAGGGAAAGAGGTCTTGCTACTTGATTTTTGTTCTTCTTGATCACTAGACTCATTTGCTTGGTTGTCACTAGAATTTACTGAGTTGGTTATGCTTTTGGTGCTAGTGGATTTTCTTTTAGATATTTTTCTATGAGTCATTTTATTGACTTTATCATTTTCCAATTTTCTTAATAGGTACCCATTGATCTCCTCTTGCTCCTCTCTAGCTTTGATCAACCTTCCCCGATTTTCCTTTATATCATCTAGATCTATTTTTAAACTCCTTATCACTTGCAATAATTCAGAATCTTATATTTCTACATTGATGGTTCCACCACCAACCATTCCTAATTCAGTGTCATGTTTTGCATCACCCCTTGGTGATCCTACAAAAGGATGTCAATTAAATTCCTTAGCCATAATTCAGTTCCTTAGTTCTTCTATGCAATTTTCTCATGACATGTATAATTGTTTTTAGTTTTAGGGCCTAGAAGAGGCATAAAGCTATAACTAAAACTCTGATACCAATTGTAAATACCCTCATTATAACCATTTTTTTTAATCTATTCACTATGACTCCACTTTAGTAATTATCAATTCTTATTTTCGATTAAGATTCTTATGAATTCCCATATCAAGTATGGTGTTTCATTATTCATTCGTATATTGCATACAATTAGAAGTATTTTCCTTATCTTTCTTATACTAATATTTGTGATTTGTAATTTGAAACCAACTTTTAAATTTTTTCTAAGGAAACTATGTTTACTCACCAACTATACAGTCTAGTTCCTTTTATTAATTTTGTTTGCAAAGGAATTAACTATATATATATATAGATATATACCTCAGCACTTGATTTTTAACTATACAATATTTCCACACATAAACTAACACACAACTTTATGTCAGGTTGTTTCTTTTGCAAAGATCTACGTTTCTGAAAATTTATATGATTTCAATGTTTTAATTTATACAGCACATGTGGTATATTATTTTTGGCTTATCATAATTTGTTCTTGCAATATTTATATAAGAGGATATGGGTATGTTTATGGTGTTGGACCCGCCAACATGTCAGGGGATGTTCCCGATAAGAAGTCCCAACTAGACCTCAGACTGTTGGGAGTAGGAATCCTAGCAGTGGGTAGCAAAGCAATGCCTTGACTGCGATAGCATGCAGAGGTAAGTGTGATATATTTGTCGGAAGAAAGTGTGTGACCTTGTAGCGAGTCAAGTGAGATGCATGGGGGTTCTAACACACGGAGGGGAAAATGAAGTGTGTCCCTTAGAAGCCTATAATAGTACACAACCTAAAAGAATACACGAGCAAAATGACATCACAAGCTGGAAAGAAGAATAGTCCACAATCCAAAGTGACGGGCTAAACCAACAACACGTCTACAACAAGATTCATACAATTGCATACAAAATAATTCATACACAAATGGGTAAGTTAAATAACATACATTGCTAAAGCAATCATAATAGTCCAACTACAATAACAACATATGCATGAAAACATGTTGGCTATGTTATATATTATATATATATATATATAATATATATATATATATATATATATATAATATATATATATTATATATATATAATATATATATATATATATATATATATATATATATATAAATATATATAATATATATATATATATATATATATATATAAGTGAAGTTCCATCCATACATACACCATTAACAACCACTAGCCCCAATAGTGGAACATTATAGTCAACATTGCCTGCTCCTCCAAAGAGATGTAGTCGCTCTGCATTGTGAAGAAGCCAAGGCTTGTCACATTACTCTCCAAGCCTTTTCTAAGCAATGCCTAGCCAAAAGCTCGACTCCCAAAAGCCTATACATTGAGTTATGAGGTTCTATATATAGAAAAGGGCGGGGTGACCCTTGACATACCCCATTCGACTCTTTGACTACCCTCATGACTCTTCACATTACATAGTGATTGTTCACATTCCACTAATGAAACTTGGAATATCACTTACAATATATTTATAATCATACAATTTCCACATACACCCATGTGGGACAAAAATAGACTTGAGTTATCCTGACAAGACAAACAACAACGCTCGGTGTCTCGGGGAAAGGCCAACTTGGTAACCTCCTCGCGGTGATCTTTGGTGACAAAATGATACCAAGCTTGGTACTTCTTTATTGTGTTTGCATACTCTTTGATGGCATCTTTGTTGAAGTGGGCTCTTGCCTCCATGGCTTTCGAGTATATGGTTCTGAAACCTCTATCCAAATCATCCTGAAGCATGCACAACACTATCCTAAGTGTGGTTGGACCATCGAAGTACTTTTACATGTTCTCTGCGCTGAGCTGCATGTCATTGTTGGTGGCTTCGTGCCTCAAATAATCTATGTACCTCTCAACATCTAGCATGACTTGGTTCTTCCTCATGGCCTAGGTGAGTGTTCTGATGAAAGGGATCTTGTGCGTTCACACTAAGACATCTAGACTCCTGAACAACTATGCATAGGAAGCCTCAATGCTAGTGATGAGTGGAGGGATCTGCTCATAATTCCGGATTTTCATCTCAATTTGTGCTTTGTCTAGCTCATCCTGTGCCTTCATCTTCTTGTGCAAGTAAAGTGAGGCTCCCTTATACTTCATAGTCCATTCATGCATGCACGCAATATCAGTGTGAATGTCCTTGAGATTTTGTGTTGTTTGTGTGCATTGCTGTTGAAAACAGTATAAATGAACAACCATTTAGTGCACAGTGACAAATCTGCTATACATTGTCTACATGGTGGCCTCCAAAGTTGATATCTTTGCCAGTATTTCTTTCTTCATTTCTACTATAGCAGATCCTGCAGACTGTTATGTTCTTTTTCTAGCCTCTTGCAAGCCCTTTGCATCTATTCATTCTCTGTTATCAATAACTTGACTGTTGAACTCATGGCTTTTTCATAAGCCTTAGAAGCCTCAACCATGGCAACTAGATGTCTTCTAACATCTTGTACAATCACCCTTTCTTCTGTGTGCACAAGTGATGTATGATCATCTGGGAGCTGCTTTCTTTGTGCCTATACAATCCTCTGTTGTGACTCATTAATTTCTAGATTGTACACATCTGTCTCTGGATCATCATCAAGGAGAACAACTTCTCCTTGCTTGTTCAAGGTTGGTTTTTATTCTAGAGGTGGTGTGGACTATGGTGCAACCTTGGATTCCCTTGGCATGAGATCGACGTCTTGGTCCTATAGCTCTTGTTCCATCTCCATGTTTTTTTCCTCAACCAACTTCTCAATCTGTTGAGCAAGTTCCCGAACTTGTTCCTGATCACCCTCATCTCTATTTGTAGGCTTCTCTATTGCTTCAACCTACATCTGTTAAGTTTTCTCTGTCAGTGCACCTTGTCTTTCTTCATGTTCTTGTCTCTGCTTCTCTTCTCTCTATCTTCTGCGCAGCTCCTGTTCTTCTTTGAGATTTTTCTCTCCTTCTTGCAATTTCCTATCTGCTTCTTCCAGTCTTTGGTTCTCCCTCTTTCTCTACACTACTCTTTCACGTTGTCACATCTTTGCCTCTATCTCCAAAGCTACTTTCTCAACAAGTGCATCTTCTTTGAACTTGTATCTTTTCTCGGCCTCTATGTTCTCAACAATCTTCCTCTTGTCTTTGTCTTGTGTCAGTTTGCTGCTCACTGCTGTTATTGTTGTAGCTTCTTGTGGTGTTGCTACCTAGTGAGTTTCTTTCCATTCTACAACCATGCTGACCGGCTCATTGAGCCTAGAGGAGTTGTAGCAATACCTCCAAGGATCTTCCTCTAGCCAATGACATGCCCCGTGGATCCATGGGTAGTACACCTTTGCACAATGGTTCTTGCATATATGGTGGGGGTCATACAGATTGTAACTCTTGGTGCCAAACTCAAAATTCTTCAAGTCCTCAGTCTCGACATCTGCATCCTTCAAACTCTACATCTCTTACAACCCAACTCGCAAGGGAAGAACAAGCCATGGTGTCTTCTTCTTTCTGTGTTTTCCTACTAACAACCCTGTTCAAATGTGATATGCAACCTCTTGCATGACCATTTTTTCCATGGAAAACCTCGGCAAATCATGTGGAGGCTTCTCTGTACCAAACATCATGATGAAGGTGCCATTGGGTGAGACATGACAATTTGCAATGTTGAGAAATTCTTGCATCGCTTCTTGGGACATGCAAGGTCGATATTGTTTGAATATCATCCTATATAGTAGGGTGATGAATTGGTTAGATAACCTTGACATAACTCCTTGGTAGCTCCACTCAGAGAGAAACTTACATTCACAACATGATTTGATGGTGTCCAAGTCCAACCCATGCCAGGGAATTGTTGTTGGGCACAAATTGCATCAAGCAGGTACGCAAACATAAAGAATATTGTCAGCCCATCCTTAGGTGGATTCCAACCATTAAACATATGCACTTTCAGCTGAAGAGCCAAAATATTCAACCATTTGAAAATGCTTCCTTCCTTTTCCAATTGGTCTAACATAACAACCCAACTCTGCGTTAAGGTCTCGATGATCTCCTGACCATATAATCGACATGCGAATATTACTAGGAGTTGGTAAGCCTTCTTGAGTGATTTTGTCTTGTAGACCTGGTTGGGTGTTGTCTGTAAAATTTTGTAGAATTTTTCCTACAAATCAGCCAGCTATGATACCATGTAGAACTTTTTCTACAAATCAGCTAGCTCCGATACCATGTAGAAATTTCCCACCAGTAGATCACCTAGTAATGCAATGTACTAAAGCAAAACACTTGATATACTTCTACAAACAATTTAGCGGAAGCTTAATCAAACATGAGCAACATCAATAAGAACACATATAACTAATATGGAGAAATCAAACACACATAACACAGAAGATATAACCAGGGGAAAGCACCATCCTAAAAACCCAACCATGCATTATCAATCAAGTGGAAATCCTCTTCAACATACAAAAAGAATCAGCTCAATAGCTATCTTGTTCTCTTTGTAATCAGAAGATCCTGATGATCTTCAATCAGAAGATGAAAATCATGGACTACCTAGGCCTCATTATATAGGATGAAAATTGGCCTAATCATACCTGCTGTCACCTCAGGTCCACCTACGTAGTCATAGAAGAAAATAGATTTCTTCCTCATGCAAGGAATTCTTACTAGAAATATCCTAGCATCTGATAGTACATTGTCCCACATCTGATCTCAACTGGGTCTCTGACAAAACTGACATGCAACAATTATCCATGAGTGAATTCTTAGTTATCTAAAATAATAGTTGTCACATGCATGCAAGCATTAACAAACTATATTTTATTATTTTAGCAACTTGTTAAAATAATCTAACTGGAATTGACTAGTTAGAACTAAGTCAACTGATCCTCTCATTATAGAACTCATGCTTATTCCCTCAATCAGTGGAGGAAACTCATGTGCATGCTCACAAAGACTTCAAATTTGAATTCCCTTAATTAATTAACTCGACTGAATTAATTAATTAATATTTCAAATTTTTGTTAAGACCAAAATTAATTTTACTTCCTATAGATAGACTAGGGACTGCTATAAATAGGAAGGGACCCAGAAATGTTATTTTTAGAACTTTCTATGTTTAGCAGTTTCACCTCTCACCCAATGTGGCCAATGAATTTAGTGGCCAAACTGCTATTTTTAGACATGCTATTTTTAGGAGGCCTATTTTTAGCACATTCTAAATTTAGCATTTCTTGTTGCACATTTTTCAGCACTCCCTCTTAACAAGAAAGGCTTTCTCTCGAACCCGATCCTGTAACTCTGGAATGTTCTACATGCAACACATCTACCCAGTCCACTTGCTCCAACAACACTTGGAACAAAAACACTCCCAACTAACCACTCTGTTGGGCTAGGAACATACTCTGATGCTGAAGCTCTACCTGCTGCTGATAAGTGCTCCCTCTTTGACATCTGTGCTACTGCAACATCTCCATGCATCTCGCACCATTGCACACCTCTATGTCCCACCTGTTGGGTTGTGTTATATTCTTTCCACGACTAACCTACGTAGTGAACCGGGGGGTTAAAGGGGGGCCAGAGCTCCCCCTTCATTGCGCCGATTGAGCAGTAGGGGAGCAGCAGCCCCCCCTGTCCGGGGGTTTTGATGGGGGCAGGTAGCCCCCCTTTACGGGGTTCAGGGCAGCGCCCTGAGAAAAAAAATTTTGGACCCTATATTAGGTTGGGTGAACCTACCTATGTTTTTCGGTCCATGGTTTTGGACGCGATGGTTTTCGGTCCATGGTATTGGATGCTTTGGCATGTATAAATATGTATTGTAACATTGAAAGGAAAATAATGAAAAATCAAGCTGGTAGTCCCAATTTTGGGATCGAGTGGGAAATCTCTGTGTATATGTGTTTTATGTGTTATGCTCTCGCATTTTTATTTTTCCTGTGATTTAGAATTCGTATGCAGGTAATTTATGTACAAGGTTAAAACCTACATTTGGTATTAGAGCTATTTTGGTTTGAAGGGGACGCCTTTGTCACTGAGGGGTTTCACTCGGGCCTGTGGTAGACCTTGTTCAGTGGGAGATCTGCGAGATCAATTCTGGTGGTGAAAGAAGATGCCGAGCAGTGGAAAGATAGAGATTGAGAAGTTCAATGGTCAGAGTTTTGAGTTGTGGAAACTCAAGATGGAGGATCTGTTGGTGGATAAAGATCACTGGATCGTGGTAGATCCAGGTACTAAACCAACGGGAGTGATCGATGAAGAATGGAAGAAGTTGGATCGAAAGGCAAAGAAGACAATACGTTTGTGTGTCTCAAATTCAGTATTGTTGAATGTATCAAGGAAAGCTATGGCAAAGGATCTGTGGGACAAGTTAGGGAATTTGTACCAATCTAAGTCTCTGGTGAATAAACTATTCCTGTGGAAAAAGCTGTATAACCTGAGGATGAAAGATGGAGACTCGGTGACAGAGCATATGAATGCATTTAATACTATGGTAAGTTAGTTATTATCTGTTGATATTAAAATTTCAGATGAAGATAAGTGCATCAGTTTGGTGTGTTCTCTACCAGACTCGTGGGATAGTCTGGTTATTGCAATAGGTAGCAATGCAACTGCTTTGCAGTTTGATGAAATAGTCTCAGCCTTGCTGACGGAGGAGATGAGACGGAAAAATATGGACAACCAAAATGGTGATGCCTTGTCTGTACGAGGACGGTCCCAGAACAGAAACAAAAATAAGTCATCGAGTGGGAGATCTAAATCTAGAGGGAGATCTAAATCTCCAGGAAAACCTACAAAGGTGGTGTGCTGGAAATGCGGAAAGGAAGGGCACTTCAGAAGGGAGTGTAAATCAAAAGCTCCTGATAAAGGAAAGGGATCTGATGATGCTCCTTTGCAGAGGCGAAAACCACCTCAGATGAAGGTGGGGATGTGTACTTGGCTTCTTCAAGTACACATGTAGATCATGAGGCATGGTTAATTGACTCAGGTGCATCCTTTCACTTCACTCCCCATAAAGAGTGGTTCTGCGAGTTTGAGAAATACGATGGTGGTGATGTCTTCTTAGGAGATGATAGGAAGGCTAGAATCGTTGGTCATGGAAAAGTAAAGTTGAAGTTGAAGGTGGAAGGGTTAAAACCCTTCCAGGTGTTCTGCATATTCCTGCGTTGGCCAGAAATCTGATTTCTGTAAGCAAGTTGGATGATGCGGGTGTAAAGAAGACAGTGTTTGAGAAGGATACCTGCAAGATGGTTCGAGGAGCACTGGTATTGATGCGGGGAGTTCGGATTGGAACTCTGTACAAGTTGCAAGGTAGCACTATTGTTGACGGGTGCAATTAGTTCTATGTTTCTGAAAATGGAGTAGAAAATCTAGTGGTCTCTGGAGAGAAGACCATGTTGTGGCATCAAAGGCTTGGACATATTGGAGAGAAGGGCCTTCGAATACTTCATGGTAAAGGTATGGTAGAAGGAATGAGTAATAGCTCTCTGGATTTTGATTTCTGTGAAAATTGTGTATATGGGAAGCAGAATCGGGTGAGTTTCCCCTCTGGTGGTAAGAGGACGAAACAAATATTAGAGCTTGTGCACAGTGATGTGTTTGGACCTGTGAAAAGTTCCATCACTGGGTAAGTCTGTGTACTATGTATCATTTATAGATGACTTCTCAAGGAATACATGGATATTTTTCCTTAAGAAGAAATCTAAAGTCTTTGACAGGTTTAAAGAATTTAAGGCTCTGGTGGAAAATCAGACAGAGAAGAAGATAAAGGTGCTGAGGACAGATAATGGTGGAGAATTCTGCAGCAAGGAATTTGAAGAATTCTATAAGAAGTGTGGTATAGCACGGCAGAAGACTACTACATATACAACTTAGCAAAATGGAGTCGCAGAAAGAATGAACAAGACATTGATGGAAAGGGCAAGAAGCATGCTCAGTGGTGCGGGGTTAGGACAAGAATTCTGGGCAGAGGCGGTGGATACTGCATGTTACCTGGTCAACAGGTCACCTTCATCAGCGTTGGAGGATAAGACTCCACAAGAAGTATGTACTGGTAAGAAACCCTCTCTTTCACATCTGAGGGTATTTGGATGTGATGCATATGTACATGTTCCAAAGGAGAAACGAACCAAGTTGGATAGTAAATCTGAAAAGTGCATCTTTATTGGGTATAAGGATGGTTTAAAGGGTTAAAGCTTTGGAACCTAGTAACAAGGAAGGTTGTGTACAGTCGAGATGTGGTGTTCAGAGAGGTGAAAGATGTTATTAAACATGAATTCCAAACAAAGGAACCTGTGAAGATAGAGTTTGAACTAAAGGAGGAAGAATCAGACTCTATAGCAGAGGAGGAATCAGAAGATGAAGAGCCACAAACTCCGGCTGTGAGAAGATCAGCTCGAGATAGAAGGCAGCCGGAAAGGTATAGTCCATCTGCATTCTGTTCAAACTTTGCTTTGTCTGTTACTGATGATGATCCCAGAACTGTGAAGGAAGCAGTGGATTCAAAGGATGGAAAACTCTGGAAAAAGGCCATGGTTGATGAAATGCATCTTTGCACAAAAATGAGGCTTGGGATCTAGTGGAGTTACCGACTGGAAGGAAACCAATTGGCAGCAAATGGGTGTTCAAGAAGAAGACAAATGCAGAAGGGAAGTGGAGAAATACAAAGCTCGGTTGGTAGCAAAAGGTTATTCCCAGCTGCCGGGAATTGATTTTGGTGATATTTTTTCTCCTGTTGCCAAGGTAACTTCTATTAGATTACTTTTATCTGTTGCTACTTCTTTTGATTTTGAGGTAGAACAGATGGATGTGAAGACAGCATTTCTTCACGGGGATTTGGAAGGGGAAATCTACATGAAGCAACCTGAAGGCTTTGCGGTGAAGGGTAAGAAAGAACTGGTATGCAAGTTAAGGAAGTCTTTGTATGGGTTAAAACAGTCACCAAGGATGTGTATCAGAAATTTGATACATTTATACGGGGACTTGGCTTCACCAGAAGCAAAGTAGATCACTGTGTGTATTTTAATTAATTGGTGACCGTGTTATTTATCTGGTCTTGTATGTGGATGATATGTTGCTGGTTGGAAATGACAAAGAAATTATCCAGGATTTGAAGACCCAATTGTCCTCCAAAATCAACATGAAAGATCTCGGTGCTGCAAACTATATTTTGGGCATGGAAATTAAAAGAGATCGAGCAAAGAGGAAGCTCTGGTTAAACTAGAGGAAGTATGTCGAGACAATAATGCAGAGGTTTAATATGCAGGATAGTAACCGGTGAAGGTTCCTATTCCTGTAGGTGTGAGGTTATCTGCTGAACAGTGTCCCAAGACACAAGAAGAGGAAGAGGACATGTCCCGTGTTCCATATGCAAGTGCAGTCGGTAGCTTGATGTATGCCATGGTCTGTAATAGACCAGA
>APFE030714981.1:76333-104173 GCA_000404065.3 Pinus taeda
TGGAAAGAAAACAACAAGTGGGAGATTGTTGGGTTGTGTTATATTCTTTCCACATAGTTAACAAGGGGTTTGAGGGGTACCCGTAACCCCACTTTATGGGGTCTGGGGCAACGCCCCGTAAAATTTTGGTTTTGGACCCTATGTTAGGTTCGGCAGACCCACCTATAGTTTTGTGCATGTTTCTCGCACATGTTTTTTGGACGCGATGGTTTTCAGTCCATGGTTTTGGACGCGATGGTTTTCGGTCCATGGTATTGGATGCTTCGGGATGTATAAATATGTATTGTAACATTGAAAGGAACATAATGAAAAATCAAGCTGGTAGTCCCGGTTTTGGGATCCAGGGGAAAATCTCTGTGCATATGTGTTTTATGTGTTATGCTCTCGAATTTTTATTTTTCCTGTCATTTAGAATTCGTATGCAGGTAATTTCTATACGGGGTTAAAACCTACATCCATAAATTTTGCGTATGTATCTACGTGTTCGATTACTGGAAAGAAATTTTGATTATATCATATATCAACACATTCCATAGAATTTGGATACACTAACAGATGCATTAGAAAATTATGTTCTTGATAGACATTTGCATAACTTATAAATATGATCACATCATCATGATACATGAACACATAAGTAGAAGATAAAACATGCATCTAATATATATATTATATATATATAATATTATATATATATATATATATATTAGATATATATATATATATCGTTTGTCAAATTTTGTTCATCAAAATCTCAAAAAATAAGTGTTCTAGGACACAGGGCTTTCAAATCCTAAAATAGTGCAAAAAATACGACCAGAAAAGGTTATCTGCCCACATGATGCTCTTGATAGCATGAGACCGTTGTGATTACTCGACCTAAAATCTAACGCAATCTCGCAGACACTCCTACTATATTCATCTGGTATCGTAGTGGTACATCATCTATAGTCACATATTCTAGAATCCCTTGGGTGATCACTTCCATATTTCGTTCCATCTCTACCATAGTATCTTCTCCTTCCCCATATAGAGCTTCTTCTATTTAATGTGCTACCCATTGTGCTATTGGTGACATGTCAAAAGGCCTTTCTGGTCCTACATCTGCACATTCATCACAAGTAAACTCTTAGATACACTTTAACAAAAAACTCCTAAAAATTGAAAAATTTTCCAAAAGCAAGTTTTACCTCCATCAGTCCAATGTTCACCCGGTGGTAGAGGTAGATCCGGATCCCATTTGAAATTTTTGCCTACATGGGCATAGTCATCCACAACAATCAGTTGTCGATGTAGCGAACTGAAGAACTATGGAGGGAAATGCATTCGCTAACCCCCTCCTTCACAAGGCATGATCTCACTCCATCTGAGTAGCCTCAGATATTGTGGAGCAGGATCCAACACCTCTGTCCATTGATACCAAAATAGGGGAACGTGCTCCGAAAATAAAGTAACCAAAATTGAACCAAAGCCAAACTGCTTCAAGTTTGCCAACTTGACTTTGGTTAGTTGCCTCTTCATGTTGGCCAGCAGTCCCTCGCACCAGTTGAACACTGTTGGAGTAAGGAAATCAATTGCATACTGGAATTGTGATTTTGAGACCTCATTCAAAGCCTATGGCCCAGCTATACGAACCATGGTGTGTAGAATCATCCTCAAGGGAAGATTGTCGATGGTCAGTATCTTCACCTTCCCACTCACTGTTGTGTCTGCACCTAGGCATTGCCTTCTGATTAAGGCATTGGTGCTCTCACCTCCACCATGGGATCCAAAGAGTTGGACTATTTCCCCTCTCCTAGACAATCCAGTAATGAAGTAGATATCAACTACTTCTAGCTCTAGTTCTTGGTCTCCAATGATGAAGATCTGTCGATCAACATCCCATAAACTTATTAGATAGTGTAGCAGCTCATTTTGAGCTCCAAGCCCTTTGGCTCGGAATAATTTCCATAGCCTGCAATTCCTCAAAGCATCGACACATTCAAAATTTTGGGCGGCCTAGTGATGTTCTGCCTCATGACCCCTTTCCTTCCATTTGATGACCATGTTGTTGAAATATCCTACAAAACAAACATTTACATTTATTCGATGCCTTTTCATGGATTAAGAACTCAAAAATTTCACTCAAGAGAGAATATTTCTTTTCCTTTTTTTCGCCATGTGGCCAACGCGTCTATTTTAATTAATCCTATGCTAGCCACGGGCGATAAATGCAAATCCGATGAGCAGAATCGCGTTGATAGCCCCCGATTTTAAAATTCAAAATCCTCCCTTCTAACCGACAAAAATCCTCAGAAATGGCATGAAAGTATAATGAAAAGAAGGTAAAAAGAAAGAGATCTTACCTGCAACGGAAGGTTCATGAAATGATACCCTATATCTCCCACACTGCTTGCCTCAAAAATTAAGGGAAATAGGGAAAAATGTCCTCTCCAATTTACTCCAAGTGAAAATGGTAAAAAAGTTTTACTTTTAGTCTACATACAGTGTTACCGATATTTTATTATTTTCCTTGATATCAGTGATGTTTAGTTGTCTTTGTGCAATTACAGGTTCTTTTCAGTGGTTACAGTGATCATTTTTTACTGATTCAACAAGATTTTTTAATCTCTTTTTCAGACTCATTAAAAATAAACGAAAAAAAAGAAGCCCCCCCCCCCCCCCCCCCGAAGTCATCTTTAAGCTATTTTTTGACTCCCTAAATATTCAATTATTGTCGAGTACTTGTCCTTTCAAACTCTCTAAATTAAATGAAATGGCATTGTCTTAGTGTACGTTTACCCCTTTTTGGGTTGGGATTGACTATTTACAAAAAAGGTACACCTTGGTCAACATGGTCAAGAGGTTCTCTCAAATATTGTTTTATACCTTTTCAGATTCAAGAGACAAATTAAGAAAAGGGACATGATGGAGTTTTCTTTTTGTCTCTTTTTCAAACTCTCTAAATATGAAAAATATACCAAGTTATTCTTTCATCAGACTCATTAAAAATTAAACAACGAAACACTTATCACCGTGATGAGATCAGGTTTCGCCTTCCTACAACCCGTAAAACTTACTAGGATGTATTCATTCGAAGAATGAACTTATACGACAAGCATATGCTATCCCCTTCAATCATTTGATAAAACTTATTAGCACACTCACTAGAAATAGTGGGGAAAAATGAAAGTGAAACATCTCTTGTATAGGCAGCATGTCACTCTTGAACATGACACTCATTTGTGTCTTGTGTCGGGTTTGGGATATCCTCGCTTAGTCACTTGTCTTTCCGAGTTTGGGTGATTTATTTTTCCTCTCATCTAATTATTTTATTTCGTCATCATGACCCTTGGTCTTATGTTGAGTCAAATGTTTCCAAACTCTGGAGTCATGTCATTGATCTTCAGGAGAAGTCGTATATGCAATTCATTACCTATACATTGTCTGAGCCTTTGCTATAGTCTTGGATTCTACTGATACCTTCCACTTTATTCCTAGTTTCGTGTCGATGATGGGGGAATCATTATGGCCCTCCTTCAATGCGTCACTCCCTATCGACTTTAGCTCATTATCTAGGAAGATGACTTAGAGACTCCCTTTACCTTAGAGTTTTCATGCCTTAACGTCAATCTTTTCGCATCCAATGATAGGTTTACATCATTGACCTTCGATCAGGTGATTCCACGAGTGTTCGACATCTTAATTTTCACATTCACATATTGTACTATTGTACCTTGAGGACCATTGTCATTATTGGTGGTTTCTCTCATGCCTATTAACGATCCACATCGTTGGTCGGTAATTAGGTGGTTTTCAAACATGTTCGACTTCAACACATTCATTCGCATGTCAAGATTTGTACTTTGATTGGGTTGGGATGGAGCACAAGACCCTGAGTTTTGTCTGATATGACTCAGGCTACATGGAGTTATGTATTGTTCATGATTGTAGACATGTTTCTTCTATACTAATGGTTGTGACCATGTCGTGGGACATTATACTTATGATGATGATCCTTCTATATTGGATGGTTGCTTCCATGCCTTGGATCTTAGATTTACAGATGATCCTTTTCATTTGGATTTTTGTGCCAATGTCGTGGATCCTTTCACATAGTCCCTTCTATCTGGATGGTTGTGCCCATACTGTGGATTCATGTTTTGATATCAGATATGTTTATGTATATGAATCCCTGAATTGTAGGTCTCTTGAAATTTTTTTTTCTGATCCTTGAAAAAGCTCGTAAATCATCTCGGCCATCACTCCATGTTCTACCTTCATGCTTTAGGGGGCATCTGTTACATAGTATTTTGTCATGCCTCCTACACATCCCTATGTCATACCCTGAAGTGCCCAAAACTTGACAATTATGCAGTGTACCCATCCTGATATGCAGTTCAGGTCCTCCCTGAAACACTGACAGAAACATGCCTTAAGCCTTCCCTGAAGAAGTAATCTCTACAACCCAAATTTCAGGACTAGTGCAACCCTGACATTAGCAACTAGTGTTGGTGACAAGTTTCACCATACTCGCCTCACACTACCAGTGTGCCTTTTACTGGGATACTCATGTTGATCCCTAAAAGGCAATTTTCCCAAAGAGGACAAGAAGCTTCGTGATCTAGAGGCTTCCAGAATGACGAGCTGGAGGTTGCTCAATGTAGATGTGGTCAAATCTTCCCAATATTTTCCTTTGATCTTATCCCTATGAGCTACCTCCTTGCGATGAGGGCCCTCTCCTATCTTTGGAGAGATCCTAACTCCCTTTCCCTACCTATATATTCATCCTCTCCTATTCCTAAATGGTGGGTCTCTGATTATTTACACCCTTACGCTGAGATAGTGCCTACATGCTACTCATTTGGCTTAGAGAAGGAGTGCTTGGAGAGCTTGAGCTTGGATTTGGACATGCACTCAAGGAGAGCTTACTGACAAGGCTTGGTTATATGCTTCCTCCTTTATTTCATTAATATATACAATTGTTGGTTCACTTTTTATAAATGTTTGTGTTAATGCATCATTTATCTTAATGCTCCTTGATCTGTTAAGTAGATTACTTTCGATTATGCTTGTTGTACATGTATGCTTTGTTGTGTCTTTGATATCTTGTCCAGGTATCCAAATGTTGTGAGCAGTAGAGCTGAGTTTGAGGCACAAGAGATTTGGGGTCTTCAATAAAGGAGTACGTTATAGCATCAGAATGAGGTAGGCCATCTTCCTCTTCTCCCATTTTGATTGTAATTTAGAAAAGTGTCCTTGTAGATTATCACATAGGTTGATAGTCCTACTCATTGGGCTAGAGGTATCATCTATGTCCGCAGAGAGGATTTCCCTTTACAATAGGCCAATAGTAACAAGCATGAAGGATCTTATGAGCAGTAATGTCCTCGCTATAATGTCCACCAGCTAGTCCATCATGTAGTTCCTGCAACAATTTTTCTACTTCAGGTTTCTCTAGACATCTTAGTAAGACAAAATCATAATTTCTTCTAAACAAAATATTATTGACAAGTTGTTATCAGGAAAAATAGTGTCCATTTAGAGCTGCTAGTCCCACTAAGACGGGTAGCTAACTTAGAAACAAACAAACTAAAGTTACTTTTGTTTCCCTTTATGAGAGATAGATGAGAGAGAAGCAGAGAGTACCGACGTCAGTCTTTCGCTTGGCTCCTTGCTCGTTTCCTTCCTCCTTTGACAAAGCTTCGCCACTCCTTCATTACTTGTCCTGCTTCAAAGAACACTTGTAGAGTCAAAGCAGCATAACACCATCAAAGCATAGAGATCTATAACCATAAACAATATAAGATTAGATGTATATTAACCATAAAAATGCATATATCAATATAAGATTTAGAGAAATACCAGAATATGGAGGAAAACTCAAATAGCTTTATTGATAGAAGTAGTAGAAGAGAGGATTACAACCCATTGGTCTAACCCAACACCATCTTCCCAGCATGAAAGCCCTCTTCACCTCATGAAAAGCTATATCACCCAACACTATGATGTTCCACAGAGAAACCAACAACACTTCCTTACAAGATACAAAATTCCAGCCCTTGGATCTCTAAGATGAGGGAGCCATATATAGATATTTGCAGGTGGGTGAGTTAGCTTCTGGGATTTTGATTAGTGTCATTTCTCTGATAGTTCTTGGTTCCACTTGGATATTTCATGATATCTTACTCATCCCTATGCAAATTCAAAGAGGCAAGTGTCAAATGGGCAGTTTCTAGAAGATTCTTTGGGTTTCCACCTAGCCAACTGCCTCTGCCATTTGTCTGCTCTCACTCATCGCACCCTACAGAAGGGCTTTTTAGTATGCATCACACTTTCTACATGTAGTAGGTGAGATGCATCACACCCTTAGCACTGAACAATCTATATGGTCTAGTTTTGACCAGGTTTGAGTAGTTTTTCAGGGATAACTTCTGGGAGATGATGTAATCAACTGACCTTGTTCCTTTAGGGTACGAAACAACACATTTAGGGGCTTATAATCCCTTGGTTTATGGACATATGAGATTGGGGTTGTAGTGCCCAAATATGTCTATAACAGTTGCCCCCTAAAGCATGAGGGCGTAAATCTTCTGATGTCGGGTGAAATGCTTTATCATGAGGATCTGAGGTTTTTCGAACTGGAAGGTAATCTGTAACAAGATACAATACAATACATTATCTTCATAAAATTTTCATGATCTAGCTGAGGTGGGCATTCCCATGCTCAGCTTTATAAATTCATTTGCATGTACATATGACAGACAACCGTTTATGTGACTGACTGATGATTCTGGTTTAGTTATCATCCTTTGGCTTGGATTATTATCTTTGCAGCTATGATGTACATTTGATGTCTTTATTTTCTTGAATATATCACAGCCCAGATGGATGAAACTAGATCCGGGGTCTTCAAACTCATTCTATCTTCACCCGAAGTACAAGTCGATCCATGTGAAAGGATGTTGTGATGTCAAACATGGAAAGACATCGCCTGATTACCAGCCAATGATGTAATCTATTAACAGGCACGAGAGGAATCACCGATAATGATAATCACCCTCAAGGTACTACAGTACAATTCACGTGGTGTGCATACATGAGTCGATGTTGAACACCACGTAAAATCTTTTAGTCGAAGGCCATTAACGTAAACCTATCGCCAGAAGTGAGAAACTTGCCATTGAGGCATGCAAGCTTCAAAGTACTGAAAGGGTTGTTCCTAAGTCAACTTCTTGAATAATGAGCTAATGTCGAGAAGAAGTGACCCATCATAGGAGGGCCTTAATGAATCCCACATCTAAGACATGAAACAAAAGAAATGATTTTGTGGAGGTGAAAACGATCTAATGATACAAGGTTCAGGGTGGCAGTCATAAAGAATGAAGCATGAAGGTATTCCAGTGGATGAGATGTTAGCTGGGTTGGTGAATTCTTTGAGCGACTTCTCTTGAACATATCGGCGACACTGAAGTGGATTGGTAGTGTTAACCCCAAAAATGGATGGTACAGAGGACCATTGGTGATATGACCGGTGAACGGAACAACCCAACCCGACTCAGTCATGGTGATGGAGTGAAAAAGTCATGTTCAAGAGTGACCTACTACCAATAAAGTTCAAGTTTTCTTCCCAATTTTTCCCCGGACATTTTTGACCAGTTCTCTTTATTTTTTTCAAGCTTGAGGAGGATAACATATGCTTGTTCTATAATTTTCCCTTCAGGCAAACCTGTCGCTATGTTTTAACGAACCTAGCGACAATGAAACTCGCTCTTGTCTATTATGGACAAGTTTGTCGCTATTGTTTTAACGAGTTTAACGACAAAGATAACTCGGTCCTTTTCAATTTTAGAGAGTCTAAAAAGAGATGGAAAGGAAACTCGAGTAGTCATTTTTCGTAATATAATCCCTTAAGTCTGAAAAAGTATAAACTAATACAAAATGGATGACTTTTCGATAGTTTTAACAAGCCGAACAAGACAAGCACTCGATCTTTTTGTGTAATGATCCCTCAGGTCCAAAAAGATTAAAATCTAGAGGAGGCATGGCACTTCTGATCACTTTAACGAGCAGGAGAGGCCAATTGCTTGGCAATCTTTTCATATTTTATGAGTCAAATGAAAAGAGCTTAAAGGAGACTCGTTTTTTGAGCAATGAGTGATGTTCTCAGGTAGCAGTTGATTCCAGGTAAGGTTTGGAATTCTTCAATCATAGTAGTGTAAAGAAGGTGGTTAACAGAATCACTCTTCGTAGTTGTTCCTCAAAAGGTGTAAACAATCAAATGGAGGTGTATGATTGGCTAAAAAAGAGTGGAGGTAATGGTAAGAACATGACCAAGGTTCAAAAGTTGATAATTATGTGATCGCAATGGTTATTTACCGAAGGTGGCTCCATTTTTTAATGAGCTTGAACTCTGGGGGAACATTTTCTCATTGCTAGGTTTATTTTTTAACAAGCTTGAACTTTGTGGAAACATTGCTCGTGGGGTTTGCATGCCCCCAGCATGATGAAAAGGAGATTCTCTTGTAACTAGATGGAAATCACTGCAGTGAAGCAGGACGGCTTCGTCCAGAATAGACAAAGGTGAATGGTGTGACAGACCAATCACATAACCTACAAGGAAACTCATCTTTACAACTAGGTGCATGCCCCCCAAGCTTCATTACATTCACCAGACTACTCATGGAAATTAGGTGGATTGAATGAAGGTTCAAGAGATACCGATTTCACTTAGAATCCACTGTATTTATAGCATTGGATAGAAAATCAAAAACTAAAGTATGATTAAGGTCGTTGGAACTATCTTCATGGTAATCTGAAAGATGGGAACAATGGTGGTAATCTTCCCATGGTGCCTCTCCTATCATCATTGACTGAACAATTCCTTCGTCTATAGAATGTACATGTGACAAAGGATTTGAAGAGGTACCATATTGTTTAGACCTATCTATACAAACACTCAATGAGAATTTATTTGCGTTTGCTACCTAGGCCAAGAAAATTGATTACTACAATATTTTTGTTGGGCTTGGAGGTAATACCTGGTGATGATCCATGCTAACATCATGTTTGGGAATCTTCTGAATCTTTTTAGATATAGAAGATACCCATATTGCAGGTTTCCACCGTGGCTACTTTCACTAGATTACTTGGAGGTGGTAGAGCAAAATTACCCATCAATGTAGGGTCTTTTAGGAGGCCTACTCCAATATTTTGAAGCAATTGAGAGCTTCCATGGATCATCGGAATGCTTCCCATAACTTGTCAATCGTTGGGGAGAAAGGTTTGCTAGTCAATGATTGTAATTCCTCCTTGAAAATGAAATCTAATCTTTCTAAAGTATGTTGACACAACAGCATCCATAGCATAAATCCAGGGCCTTCCCAGTAGGATGTTGTAATCAAAGTTTCCATTGACAACTTCAACATCAATTTCTACTGTTTTGCCCCCCAGTTCAACTTGCAAGTTACTTAAAATCCCGTACGGGGTGTATGTCTTTCCATCGAATGTTTTTAATGTCATTGACGATCGCGACAAGGGTGGTGAGCCTAATGTTTTCCAGCAACTCATTGACATAATCCATGTAGATGCCCCCTCATCAATAATTGTTTGATGAACAATTTTGTTAAGGGATTTCACTTGGATGAGGAAAGCGAGTTGAGCTGGTAACTGGGGTTCTTATCCTTTATGATTAAAGGCCACAAGATCTGGCTCAATCCCAACTATTGCTGATAATAGAGTCTTCTTTTGGGAGGGACAATTTTGCAGTACTTCAAGTGTCGACATAGCGGATGGCGATTGGGCCAGATCCTCTACTATATTATAATTTTGTGCTGCTCTAGCACAAGGATTAAACGTCAATTTGTGTATCTCTCTTTGGCGGCTTTATTGTTAGCTCAGGAATGACGAGTGGCACAACTTCGGTCAAAGTTGTTGTCAAACTACTAGGTTGATCAATAGCCTTGTTTTTTGAATTTTTGATCGGAGAATCCACAGTAAGAGAATTTTTACACCAACGTTTCGAATCCCAAATGGGATCCATCATCTTTCTCTTTTCCCTGATGATGGATCCCATTTGGGATTCGAAACGTTGGTGTAAAAATTCTCTTACTGTGGATTATCCAATCAAAAATTCAAAAAGCACAAACCACAGATCTCTAAAATCCAATAGCCTTGTTGTTCGACAGCTGTGGATTCCCGTAATCTTTATTCCTTGTCGATATTTGTTATAGACATATTTGGGCACTCCAACCCCAATATCATATGTCCATAAACCGAGGGATTCTAAGCCCATAAAAGTGTTGTTTCATACCCTAAAGGAGCAAGGTCAACTGATTATATCATCTTCCAGAAGTTATCCCTGAAAAACTACTCAAAACTAGTCAAAATAGGACCATACAGACTGCTCAGTGCTAAGGGTGCGATGCATCTCACCTGCCACATGCAAAAAGTGTGATGCATACTGAAAATCCCTTATGTGGGGTGCAATGAGCGAGAGTAGACAAATGGCAGAGGCAGTTGGCTAGGTGGAAACCTAGAGAATCTTCTAGAAACTGCCCATTTGACACTTGCCTCTCTGAATTAGCCCAGGGATGAGTAAGAGATCATGAAATCTCCAAGTGGAACCAAGAACTATTAGAGAGATGACACTAATCAAAATCCCAGAAGTTACCTCACCCACTTGCAAACATCTATATATGGATCCCTCATCCTAGAGATTGAAAGGTTGGAATTTTGTATCTTGTAAGGAAGTGCTGTTGGTTTCTCTGTGGAACATCATAGTGTTGGGTGATCTAGATTTTCATGAGGTGAAGAGGGATTTCATGCTGGGAGGATGGCGTTGGGTCAGACCAATGGGTTGTTATCCTCTCTTCTACTACTTCTATCAATAAAGCTATTTGAGTTTTCCTCCATATTTTTGTATATTTTGAATCTTGAAACCTTATATGCATTTGTATAGTTAATATATATCTGATCCTATATTCTTTATGGTTATAGATATCTATGCTTTGATTGTATTATGCTACTTTGACTCTACAGGTGTTCTTTGAAGCGGGACAAGTAAAGAAGGAGTGGTGAAGCTTTGTCAAAGGAGGGAGGAAACAAGCAAGGAGCCAAGCGAAAGACTGAGGTTGGTACTCTCTGCTTCTCTCTCATCTATCTCTCATAAAGGAAAATGCAAGTAACTTTAGTTTGTTTGTTTCTAAGATAGCTACCTATCTTAGTGGGACTAGCAGCTCTGAATGGACACTAGTTTTCCCGATAACAATATCAAATAATCCTTTTACTATTTCGAAATGGACAACAAAAGCACTTGGGATGGGGAAGCATTGTCACTAGCAACTAGGTTAGTTTCTGGGTTTGGAAACGGATCGGTCAATACTGCTGAGGTTTTTTAACTCTTAAAGAAATTCTTAATCTCAGCTTTATACTGACAATCTTTGTCCAATGGTCTTTATCACATATGTGACATGGCCCAAGAGGTTTCTTTTGCCTAGAAGGGTTTGTAGAAGATTTTTCAGGAGACGAATTATCCTGTTTCTTCTTTTTTCTTTTCCCTTTCTTCTTGCCCCCTAGTTGCTTCAGTTATTTTCCTTTGTCGATTGACACAGCATTAACTTCTGAGGCAAGAAGTTCTTCATTTTCATTTTGACTAGAAATTGTACGAGCTTTCTTAGATGTAGCCTTTATGGTTTTCGTGCTGGTCGTACCTATCACGCCATCGCCAGCATGAGAGTCTTTGTTTGATTTAGGAGGAGGAGGAATGGAAAACTCTGGTCTAGGAGAATCAGGGATTTTGTCATACAACATGCCAAACTAAGTATAGATCAAGTCTAGATATTACACACAAGCAATGACTTGCTCTTCAGTGACAACTCCTCCCTTAGCCACATCTTCTATAATAGAAGGTAACAATTACTTAATAAACCATTTAACTAAAAGCTGATCAGGAACATATGTCTTTACCATTCAACGACGACACCGCCACTCATGAATATGATCAGATATGTGAGTGGTTGTCGTCTACTTTAAATTGGTAAGAAGCTCCATTCTTGTTTCGTAACTTATTGGTAACTGCAAATGGGTTAAAAAGGTGGTGGCAAGGGTGCTGAAGTTATCGAATGAAGCTCTAGGCAATTCTATGTACCATTTTGCTGTCGGACCAGTTAACGTTCGCTGGAAAAGGCGAAGCCTGATCAAATCATCATTAAGAGTGTTGGATGAACACCACAGATGAAAGGTCATCACGTGATTCGACGGATCTTCACCAAGATTTCCATTGAATTTAGGAATATCTTATGGAATTTTATGAGGAATTACTAACCACCATGGGGCATAGGCAATTTTATCATTCGTTAACCGATTCAAATCTGGTAATTCTAAAGTTGCTATGAAAGGCAACTGTTGATTCAGGTTTGGTGAAGCATACCCAAGATAAGATGGGATCGCCTGAGCCGTGGGTCTTTGCATACCAGAATAATGTATGTGATGCTAATAACTTTGATAAGGTTGATGGGCGTAACCATTATGATACGATTGCTGGTATCCATTTTGAATACACGACTGCCCATTGCCTGCAAACCTTTGTTGCTCAGGTCCTTGGTAAGCTTGCTGGAATTGCGGTTGTTGATATTGCACCAGCCATGGCTACGAGACCATCTGCGAGACCATTTGCTATTGTCCAATACTGGATGTTTGACCAAGATGAGGGGTTATAGTACCCGTTTGAGCCTGAGATGCTTTATTTAAGGAGCCACTAATCGGCGGTTGTGACTGAGTCGCGGAGAAAAGAGGTTGTTGTATTACGACCTAAGAGACTAGAGGTTGACATACAACAGGTAGCACTTGTACTTGCGACACCATTACAATAGCCGGTGTAGTGGGAATGTTCGACACAGGTTGATTTTGGTGCATTGAATATTCAACTCTCGGCTGTTGAGGCAGTATTGGTACCCAACCACTGGATGTGATTCCAGCCTGACCTGAATTTTTTTGTGAACTCTCATATGGTTGTTCTTTCGGAGGGAACAATGAAAAGGAATACTACCCCCCATATGGTGGCAATCTAATATTCAAAGGGAAAATTGGCCTTTGGAGACTGGACTGCCCAAATTGATACTGTTGTGGAGGATCAATTTGCTAAGACTCAACATAAGAAATTCCAGATAAGGTTCTAGATGAACAAATACGAATAGACCATATTATCGAAATCGTCCCTGAGTGTTCTCCATCTAGTAGTTGAGAACTAGTTGGGACAAATGGTATACCAGCGAACATTGTCGGAGTGGCGGTAGGAGGTTCTGTTGCTACTGTATCAAATGACACAGTCCTAGATGTTGATGGTTGTTCAGACATATCGAGACTATCAAAAAGATTTCCTAGCGATTCTACAGGAACTTGCGACGAAGGGTGATTAACTTATGTATTAGAAGGATATAGGTGGATCCCAGTTCCAAAATGCAATGGAGTACTCGATGGAAGATCCTCCACAATCTCTTCTATAGCAATCAACCCAGGTGGAAGAGGTAGACCGTTAGGTCCATAAAATATTTCTGGTGTCAAAGAAGGTATAGACTCTGTAGCGATAGATGCTAGAGGGGTGACACCTTCCGAATCCGCCCTAGATGGAGCTGGTTCAGAAATAGAAGTGTTTGCCGCTACACTAGGATCAGTTCTAGTGTCCTCTTGTAACTGCGGAACTTCTTCTATAGAGGCAGGGATATCAGAAATAGTTGGAGTAACTAGAGTCTCTGGGGATGTTGAAACACAAGTTTCAAATAAACCAGGAGACTTTGACCCAGTTAAACAAGATCGCTTGGCCCCGAACGGTTTCGTTCCCAGAGTCAAAGATGGTTAACTCGTTAGTCTCTGTGCCGACGGGTTTTGATTGAGTTTCTTCCACGATTGTGGATTACTTAATCAACTCAAAATAAAAAGGGGAAAATGAGATTCTGAATTAAATGAATTTTATGACGCTTTGACACAACTTGCTTTTTTCAATTTTTAAGAGTCAAGAAAAAGCTAAAGATGAATCTAGTCACCTTCGATTTTTAATGAGCCTGAAGTGACAAGTGCTCAGACAGACCTTTTCTTTTAAGGAGTCTAAAAAGGAACGAAAGTGACTACTCTGGAAATCTAGATAGAGGGATTACCAAACCAATCGTAAAATTGTAGAATACTTTTTAAGGTACAACAGTCAATCTTCCCGAATGTTGTGTTCAGTGCATTGCGATCAATAGGGTGGCAGACACAGTTTCCTAAGGATAAAGGATATAGCCTATTGTGGTCTCCCAATATATACTCGATAGTACGTTGAAGCACAAGTCCGTACTGGCACTTGTCGTATCAAAGAGGAGGAATCACCCAACCTATGATGAAAATGATAGTTACTAGGATTTATGACACCGAAATACGTCTCTATCCTAGACTTCTAGATGTTGTGCATTAGGTTCCAAAGCATTTTTATGTTCATTGAAATTTATTTTACAGTTGATCTTTCTTAAGAAGTTTGCCTTTAAGGTTCACCGCATGATGTAGATATACAATTCCTAAATATGCAATCTAAGATGATAAACAATCGTTTACCTTCTTTTTGCAATGAAAATCATAGCTACTAAGTAAAGAGAAGTAAAATCCTTTCAACATAGAGCAGAGAACACACACTAAGATGCACAGTCCTAAATCAATTTTTGCATGCAGTCTAAATGCAAATGCACATGCATGTATTTGTTTTCCGCTTTCTTAATGTGTGAATGACAAAAAGAATGCTAAGTACAAATCTGAACTATTTTTCTTTCAAAGCGATAGTACTAACAATTTTCTTTTCAAAAAACGAAAGGAAGACTAAGACGACACTTTGCGATTTTGAATTCAAAAACGAAAGGAAGACTAAGATGACACTTTGTGATTTCGAATTCAAAAAATGAAAGGAAGACTAAGACGACACTTTGTGATTTCGAATTTAAAATTGCTTTGGAAACTTGAAATAATATTAATTCAAATCAAATACAATGGAAAAAGTGTAATCGACTATCGAAAAGAGGAAGACTTTACGACACTCTTTTCTTTGACTTAAAACGACACTTGCGACACTTTCAAATCAAAAGACGACAGTTCGATTAAGCTACTATTTGCAAAGGAGAATTGTAAATGACGAACAATACATAAAAACATTCACAATTCTTTATCAATGGAGGCTAAATAATGCAAGGAAGAGAGTTTCAACAGTGATATACTGATCACAGAAACTACTGAATAAAGCTGAAGACAATGAAGAAAAAACCAAAATCTAGAGGCAGAAATAGTCTCATCTAATCATCGCACCTGTAACACAGGGAAACGGGGATGCATCTCACCTGCAACACACAGGAGGTGCGATGCACTCAGACTGCCAATGAGAGACAGTGCAATGGTCCAGGGACGAGACTGAACTTGATTTTTGCTCATAGTTTGCAGCTTAGTTCAGGGATTTAGGTTGAGCTAGTGAAAGGCAATAAACACAAAGAATAGGGGGTGATCTAATGAGGTTACTTAAGCTACCACTAGGGCACTTAGGACGTTTGCAAGTAAGATGTTCAGTTCATAAACTAACCTGGAGATTGAATGAAGCAACATTGATCTACTTTGCAGTTGTATAGCAAAAGTAGTTCGAAGGCTAGCTGGCTTAACTTCAGTCCCCGTCTATAGTTTATAAAGCAAACACATAGAAACAAGCAAACAAACTATTCGCTCCCCAGTGGAGTCACCATTTTGTTATCGGGAAAACTAGTGTCCATTCAGAGCTGCTAGTCCCACTAAGACGGGTAGCTATCTTAGAAACAAACAAACTAAAGTTACTTGTGTTTTCCTTTATGAGAGATAGATGAGAGAAAAACAGAGAGTACCAACCTCAGTCTTTCGCTTGGCTTCTTTCTTGTTTCCTCCCTCCTTTGACAAAGCTTCGCCACTCCTTCCTTACTTGTCTCGCTTCAAAGAACACTCGTAGAGTCAAAGCAGCATAATACCATCAAAACATAGAGATCTATAACCATAAACAATATAGGATCAGATGTATATTAACCATACAAATGCATATATCAATACAAGATTCAAAGATATACAAGAATATGGAGGAAAACTCAAATATCTTTATTGATAGAAGTAGTAGAAGAGAGGATTACAACCCATTGGTTTGACCCAGCACCATCCTCCCAGCATGAAAGCCCTCTTCACCTCATGAAAAGCTAGATCACCCAACACTGTGATGTTTCACAGAGAAACCAATAGCACTTCCTTACAAGATACAAAATTCCAGCCTCTAGATCTCTAGGATGAGGGATCCATGTATAGATATTTGTAGGTGGGTGAGTCAACTTCTGGTATTTTGATTAGTGTCATTTCTCTAATAGTTCTTGGTTCCACTTGGAGAAGTCATGATCTCTTACTCATACCTGGGAAAACTCAGAGAGGCAAGTGTCAAATGCGCAGTTTCGAGAAGATTCTTTGGGTTTCCACCTAGCCAACTACCTCTGCCATTTGTCTACTCTCGCTTATCGCACCCTATAGAAGGGCCTTTCAGTATGCATCGCACTTTCTAGATGTAGTAGGTGAGATGCATCGCACCCTTAGCACTGAGCTGTCTCTATGGTCCAGTTTTGACCAGTTCTAAGTAGTTTTTCAGGGAGAACTTCTGGGAGATGTTGTAATTAGCTGACCTTGTTCCTTTAGGGTATGAAACAACACTTTTAGGGGCTTAGAAGCCCTTGGTTTATGGACATATGATATTGGGGTTGCAGTGCCCAAATATGTCTATAACACAAGTTGATATTGATTGGCTTTAAGCCTTAAAGCTATTTTTATTTTGTAATTGAGTTCTACTAGAGCATAACCATTTTTTAGATATAAAAAATTAAATCAGTGTTACACAGTAATTTTTCACCGTCCCTATTACCCCTTCTCCCACACATTGGAGGACTTCTCCTGGGACCTGTGAGAAGTGACATAACCTGACAACACCTGCATTGTATCCCCTTGAGTATGTACTTCATATGCCCTGAAGACACCTTCTGCAAAATACCCATAAAAGTAGCCCTTCTTCCATTGGCGTTGTTCCAGAGTGTATCACTCGCACCAATGGGGTAAATCCTCCAAAGAGGGTGCGCCGGCTGGCACTCTATCTCAGAGTCGCACTCGCGCCAGCCTAGTTGGGTAAATTTTTTAACAAACTAACTTGCGAAGGTTCTTCTTAACCTATTCATGAACTGATTCCAGTTTGAGTTAGTTCAGTTGGGCTTCGAATCTCCATAGGAGGGAAGTAGTTCTCCACCTCTCATGGAAGCTTCCTAATGATAAGGCCAATCCCATGAATCTTATGGATGATCCTATATCCTTCTCCTCTCTCTATATAAGCTTGTCATTTTGCCTTTGACAAGCTAGTTAGTAATTATACTCTTCAAGCTCCAAATTCTAAGTCCCAAAGTCTGAGAATTTCTAAGCTCATGCTACAAGAGGCCTTCTTCATCCCCATAAGGCTACATCTTTAATGAGGAGATCCTTGTCCAAGTAACCAAGGAGAGATAGGCTTGTTCCCCATTCCCAACAAGATTTTCAAGGCATGTGTTGCTGATCACCCAGCCAAAGGAGGATTTGACGTCAAAACTTGGTTGTATTCTTCTTTGTTAATCAATAATAATAGACGACTATCATTATGGTTCCACTCTTATTGTCTTTATGATGATGTTTGAGTTATATCCTTTCTGACTGATATATAGTTGCATCTCTTGGATTTTATGCTTGTATTTGTGTCGTTCTTTGCGTGTGCAGGTGTCCGTTCACGAGGATCGTGGGGATTGTGACCAGCTGGAGCAAAAGAATGGGAGCGACGACTCTTCTACAACTACTAGAGATGGATTCGAGGTAGGCCCTCATCATCGGTATTTAGTTTGCAATTAGGAACCTGTGTGTTAGCATTGTTTGATTTTTGCTAGACCCCATTTAGGCTAGTGGGATCGCCTCTGTCCGCAGAAGGGATTCACTAACACAACAATTTGGCGACTCCGCTGGGGAGTTGGCTTTTGCCTTGTTGCTTGTTTTGTCTTGTTGTTTGATTTGTACACTTTAGACGGAGCCTAAAGTATGGCCAGATAGCCTTTGAAATGCTATTTCTCTGCATTAGCGAAGTAGATCAATGCCACTTCAGTCCATCTCCAGTTCGGTTTACGAACTGAATGGCTTGGAACTCGCCTTGTTTCTTGGTTATTTCCTGGTTTCTCCTACTTGATTAGCTTTCTGGGTTGAATCCCTATATTGCCTCTTGCCTCTTGGTGTAACTACGTACTATTGATTTGGCCTTGGCTCTTTTGTTTTTATTTTTCCATAGCAAACTTGGTTGGCGCTGGTTTATAGTGTTACAGTCGCGCCAGTTGGCGCAAGTTGCATATTTACAACCCGCGCCAATTCCTGAAAGGCGCTTGTTGCAGCCTGACAGTCGCACCAGGCCTGGAAACTTTTGAAGTTTGCTTGGCTATTAACCTTTTGAGCTTGGTTTTTGTCTTGGGTATCCTTTTCAGACTACCTAAGTGTGTTGGAGTGTGATTTGATTGGCTTTGATCGTTACCCTGTGGGTGTTTTCTTTTTTCTATCGATTTCGCATTTCTAGCCCTAGGGCATCTAGTGGCATTGTGTGTCGAGCCTTCCTCAGGTGTTTTGATTTTTTTTTTTGTGGTCCAGTCGACTCTTTGTTTGCTCCCTTGCACTCATTTGGTAGTTTGGAATCATTTTGTTGCATTATTTGGGTGACTTGCTTTGTCTTCACTTGAATTCCGCTTCATCTCACTTTGAGCCTAGATCACATGGCTCATTGTTATCTTTGGGATCTTTCTTCTTTCTTGGAAGTTTGATTTGTGATTTAAGGAACTGAAAGTGCTTGTATTGAATAGAACTGTTAGTTATTATTTCTCAAATTTGTTTAGTTCATTTTTCCATTATCAAAAAGAAAATATCTCTTTTGCTTTGAACTAGTTAATGAAAATTAGAACTTTTCATTTCGATTAGTGATTAGTGCTCTTAAAGAAAAGTTTGTTAATTTACATTAGCTGCATTAGGGAAATTCTTTGTTGTTTGTGATCGTTTCTTTTGCGTGAAAGCTCTTGAACCCTCCCGTAATTAGCCTTCATTGAATGAAATGACATGTTTTGGCATATAGATTGCATTTAGGGAATTTTGAGAGATTACATACGGTAGGACCTGAAAACCGAAACTTAACACAAGATCAACTTTAAAATAAACCGACTGAATCTAACAACGCATTGGAACGTAATGCTCACATTCTAGAGGTCTAGGTTAGAGACGTGCTCCGTCGTCGTTAAACCTAGTCACTTTTGTTTCCACTCAAGGTTGGGTGATTCCTCCTTTTGTGACTCAACTGTGGTCTAGTACGCACTTGTGCTCCCACGTACCATCGAGTATATGGGGAGACTCCACTAGGTTATCATCCTTGATCCACAGGAAGTCGTATCTACCGCGTTACAGCCCGTAACGCACCGAACACAGCATTCGGGAAGATTGACTGCCGTACGGAAAGTCCTTGGTTTTCATATGATCACTAAGGTGTATATGCAGTTTTATGGATTGTCTGGTAAACCCCTTGCCTAGTTCTCTAGAGTACTCACTTTTTGATCCTTTTTGGACTCCTTAAAAGAAAAGGCTCACCTGAGCATTTGTCACTTCGGGCTCACTAAACATTCGAAGGTGACTAGAGTCATCTTTTGTCCTTTTCTCGACTCTTTAAAAATTAAAAGGTCAAGTTATGTCCTGGTGTCTTAAAATTTATTCGGCCACGATCACATTTAGCCTGTTATATCTTGTTTGCGTTAGTTTGAGTAGGGTCTTTTCTCATTAGCTTGTCTAGGATTTTTTAATCAAATCATCCTGGTGGATCCATCGATCCCATCTCCTGTCCCTAGTGACCAAGAGTCTCCTTCTTCTGCTGCTCCTGAGACACCGGTTTGTGGAGAGGCTTTTCCTGTTATTCCAAGTGTCCAACCGCTGAACTCTCGCGCTCCAAAAGACGATCTTCACGATCTATTTTGGTACCGTATTTGGGAACCTTATGAAGAGGATTTTCCCTCTACTCCTACTGGTGTTTCGGTCCCGATGTCTTCCTCTGATACGGATGACACATCTCCTGTAGCGAGTGAGGCACCTGTTTTGTCAAGTATCGAGACTCCTATCCCGGCCACATCCCCGGTTATAAGTTCAGCCTTCATTGCCACCCCTCTCGATGTTATAGTACCCTTACGCTATAGGGCTTTGAGGGATGAAATGGGCTCTAGGAACTCCTCTTCAGGTACCATGTGGGATCATAACATTGTTCCCACTACGGGATCTTTTGTTTCACAAGTAAACAATACAGTTGTCACGTCAGTTCCGATTGTTCCGAC
This sequence comes from Pinus taeda, assembly GCA_000404065.3. Classification (NCBI taxonomy): domain Eukaryota; kingdom Viridiplantae; phylum Streptophyta; class Pinopsida; order Pinales; family Pinaceae; genus Pinus; species Pinus taeda. Next base: position 96,733 of record APFE030714981.1, read on the forward strand.
TGTTTGTATAGCATCTTCAACTCTGGTTGTTAGTGCCGTTACGGCATCTTCAATCGTAACTACTATTGTTGGGCCATCCCACGGTTCAGTATATATTGCCCCATTGACACATACACCCAGAGTTGTCCTTCCTGCAGTCAGTGCCCCACCTTCTTCTGGTGTCATTCCAGCAAGGGAGGCATATACTCAATATTTGCATGCCGTCTAGAATCCGGATGCGCAAGGCCCTTATTATGACCCTATAGGGCATCATTTGTATACTTCCTCGCCAGCTCATCCTACCGTTGAGGTCTCGGTCCCGTTGAGTGTCGTTCGGGGTACCACTGGTTATGGTTGTGGCCAAACGCTCCGTCCGGATCAAGGACAGCCTTACCAAGGACCATCGTATCAAGGTCAGCCATCCTACACGCAACCTAATTATGGGCAGCAGTATTATGGCCAAACCTATCCAGGGCAGCCTGGAGGCCCACAAGGACAACCCTCCCGGGGACAATCTTCGGCCTATGGTGGTACATCTTTCACCTATCTTGGGCAACCCTCTGGAAATCCAGGACAACCTTACATCCAACAAGAACAACCTGGTGTCCAGCAGGGATACTCTTTCGAGCAACCCTATGGGCATTCAGGACAACCTTATGTGCAACAAGGACAACCTGGAACCCAGCAAGGGTACCCTTCTGGGCAGAGTGTTCAACCTTACGTACAGCAAGGCCAACCCACTACTCAGCCTAGTCAACCATCTGGACAGGTTGGTCAACCCCAAGGTCAACCAGCCGTTCAATCTGTTTAGTCATCTGGTCCGTAAGGGCAACCCTCGGTTGTACAAGGATGACCTAACACCCAGCAAGCTCAACCTTCTGGGCAAGTAGGTCCATCCCAAACTCAACCAGGGAAACCTTCTGGCCAGGTGACCCAAACTCCATCCTCTCAAGGACATCTTTTTGGGCCTGCTCAACCGGCCATGTAAATGGTCGTAACTTCTCAAGCTCAACCCATTTTTAAGCCCCAAAGTCAAACTGGTCTTCAGATGCAAGGTGGGTTTCAATCCTAACCTTCTTACCAAGCGCAGCTTGGTCCCCAGGCTCAGTATGGAGCCCAACAACCGTATGGATACCAAAAACCCCAGGGGCAAGCTCAGTTTTCCCCGTATCAAAATTATCAAAAAATGTAGGTCGCCCATTATCAAAATTACCAGCAACAGTATGTTGCTCCCGCAGGCTAGCTTGGTAACCAATGGGGCACTGGGGGCAGATCCAGAGTCAACCATCCGGCTATGGATATAACCCCTATGGACAGAGTCCTTATGGCCAGAACCCTTATGGGCCTGGTCTGTCCGGACAAAGTCAATGGGGGCAACCAACGACTGATTGGAACTCTGGCCCTACCTCATATCTGCAGCCGCAGATGTCCTTCAATCCTCAGTTACCATTCTTAGCAACGTTGGAACTGCCAGATGTATCTAAATTGACTAATGATCCTATCTTGCATAATCCATACTGGCCACCAGTTCCAACCAAGATACCCAGTGATTGTCCCAAATTTGATGGCAAAGCTGGAGAAGATCCTCAAGCCCATGTTATGACTTACCACCTTTGGCATTCATCAAATTCATGGCTTGACGATTCAATCCGGCTCCGCCTGTTCCAAAGGACTCTCACCGACTCGGCTGCTAAGTGGTACATTGAGTTGACTCATGCATCCTTTCAAGATTTCAATTCATTGGCAATGGCATTCCCAACTCATTTTCAGTTACCCATTCGTTATGAGACGGGAACACATCTCCTTACGTCTCTCAAACAAGACATGGCCACGCACATCTCCGATCATATACATGAATGGAGACGACATCATTGGTTGATCAAGTTTTGGATTCCTGATCAACTCCTAACCGATTGGTTCACGACCTCCTTTGTCCCTAAGATTGCAAGACATTGCTATGGGAGCTTGTGTAACTGAAGAGCAAGATATCACGCGTGCTCAGTACCTCGACTTAGTTTATTCTCAGTCAGGTACCTTATATGAGTATTTGCCTAATGCCCCGAGACACGGTACATCCAAAGCTCCGCCAAAGCCATATGTTGACGGTGTAATTAGCTCTGTGAATCCTTCGTTGAAGAAATCATCCGTGAACCCTCGGAAGCAAAAATTGAATGCTTCAAACGAAAACACTTCTCAGGGTGTGTCTAATTCCGAAAGTACTTCTGAGGTCAATGCCGTCTAGTCCACCACGGCGCATAAATCCTTGAAGGAAAGAAAAAGAGGAAAGCGAAGAACAAATCTGAGCAACCCAAACAGGACTCCGCCAAACCTCCCCCCGAGGAAGGAGCCAAACGTAAACCGAAGTATCATTGTCTTATCTGCGACGAGGATCACTATACCAAAGACTGCCCTAGGCGGTTCGAAGTTAGTCGTTTATTGAAAGGTGCTCCTTAGATTCCTGCGATCCTGAAAGAACCTTTCCCCTCACAACAAACCCAAATGGTGGCCGATCCATTCTCGTCTTCTTCTCCCTTTGGTTCCCAAGTGTTCATGGCTGGAACCATTCCCGTTCATATAATGACTCAAGCAAAGGAATATCCGTCATCCGCCGGGAAGGAGCCTGAGGTTCCCTCAAGTGCTCCTTCGTCCAGTTCTGGTCCGCTCCATATCGAGAGACCTAACACTGAGATGCCCATCCGACCCCCTCCTAAAGGTGTACTCCGGAGATCATCTTACAACCCAAATGCTCATGCTGCCCAGCACTATAGCATCATTAAGGAATTAGCTCAGGCTCCGTCGGCTATGTCCGCTTTAGAAGTTCTCCGGAGCTGCCCTCCTCAGAGGAAGTCCCTACTATCAACCATCGGTGGTATCGACCCGACCGACTCAGATTTTATTACCTTTGATCTCGAGAGCCATGTGCCCAGGCTGCCTCATCAGATTGCTTTCCTCATTCAAGTCATCATCAATTCGAAAACGATTCATCATACGGTTATTGATGAAGGCACGTCAACTTGCATCATGTCTGTTTCTTGTTGGAAGGCGATCGGGTCTCCGACTTTGAGTCAGTCTCCCATGATGTTGGAAGTCTTTGATGGGAGAGAATCTCGCCCCTACGGTATCCTCCAATGATTGCTGATTACTTTGGAAGGGAATAACGTTGAAGTGGAGGTTGAGGTTGTTGATGCAAATCTTACTTACAATCTCCTTTTGGGCCGGAGCTAGACATATGCCATGTGTGCCGTGGCTTCCTCCCTCTTTCATGTCCTTTGTTTCCCTCATCAGGGGATAATTGTCATGGTAGACCAGCTCTCCTTCTTCACTTCTTCTTCCGAAGGTAATGTGCCTTTTGTGGGCATACCTCCACCCCCTTCGAGAGTGTGGGAGCTGGGCTCTTCAAATACCCTGCCCTCATGGGTGTCTTTTCGCTCCCACCTCTGAACCTTGCTTCACTCTGTTTGATTTCTACTCGTTCTAATCCCCCATTACACACTGTTGCTACCCTCGGTCCCTCTGCACAAGGGGGCATTGATCCTCTAGCTTGTAACCCTCGCTCGGCCGGGAGGCATGGGTAGATCATTGATCCCATTGATCATTTTACAAAACGGGCCGAGACGACGCCTACACTATCTAGGCCAGTCGCACAGCAGTGCAATAGGGTAAGCCCCGAAATGGGCTTGACTTGAACAAGTATCATGCGTACACTTTATTTTTGTACATACATGTGCTTTCTGCAAGTGTGTTGTGTGTGCATGTTTTTGTCTTGGTGTGTCCGCATGATTGTCGCTTATTGTGTCTTTTTGCTTCCTGGACAGATGTCTGGATCACCTTACGTTGGTTTCACTGATGGTGCCTCCCGCAATACACACAACTTTTCCTCTGCAGCATGGGTGATCTACGATCCTCATGGTGAGTTAGTGGACATTCAAGGGGTCTGTCTAGGTTGTACAACAAACAATGTTGCAGAGTATAGTGTTGTGATTGAATTACTAGCTGAGGCGATTAACCTCAGTATTCGAACATTGGTTGTGAACTTGGACTCTCAGCTGGTCGTCCACTAGCTCAACGGGCGTTATTCCGTCAGAGACCATCGGATCTTAAGGTTGCATTTACGTGTTAAGTTGTTATAAAGGGATTTTTATTTCATTACTTATCAACATATTCCAAGACGACTTAATACGTTAACCGATGCATTAGCTAATTATGTGTTGGACAGGCATTTGCATAACATGTAATTCAGAATAGCTTAAGAAGCATAAAACACAATAAACCATAAATCATATGTATATATATATATATATGTGTGTGTGTGTGTGTGTGTCCAAATGTTTGCACTGTGTGCATCATCAAAAAATAATACATGTTTGTCTGAATACATCCGGAGACAGCATGTCTCTCAAAAATATGCATAGAAAATGAAGCCTAAATATCTAGTCCCGGTGGTGCTCATGGTAGCATGTCACCACTCGCACTAAACGTCTCAGGAGCCGGTGGATGCGATTTGGCACTCCCACCGTGTGCCTCTAGAATCCTAGTGGGACATCCGCTAGCCAAGCGTAATCTGGAATCCCTCGAGTGATAGCCTCGAGGTTCTGAACGAGCTCTCCTCGGTCGCCACCCTCCTCCTAAGGATCCGCTGCTACTGATGGGTGTCTCCTTGCAATAGGGGACATACCAACTGGACGCTCCGGGCCAACATCTGCATATGCATACAAAGGTCATTAGGACAAGCATGTATTAACAAAAAAAAAAATCATAAAAACTCAAAATCAAAAATGAGATCATACCAATCTCCTCATCCCAGTCCTCTCCCTCTGGTAGAGTGAGGTCAGAGTCTCTGGTGAAGTCTTTCCCTTTATACGAAAAACTTAGGTCTGAAAGACATCTGCTGACCGCCACCCCCCCTCGGCATCAATACCGCCCATCGAGCCATCCTCGGCTCTCGAGGTGCTGGATCAGGAACAAAGGTCCCTTGGCCCTGAAATCTTGGCACATGTTCTAAGAAGAACGTCATCAAGATGGAGCCGTACCCGAACTATTGCAGCTTGCCCTGCTTGGCCTTTGTCAACTGCCTCTTCATATTGTTCATCACTGCTGACGCCCAGTTGAAGACCGTCGGGCTAAGGCACTCTGTCGCTAAGATCAGGTGATTCTTTGTAGCTTCGTGGGGCGCCTGTGCCCTCGTAGCTCATGTGATGGTGAACAGCAATGCTTTGAGTGTCAGGTCCGGGATAGTGGGGATATCCACTTTCGAGCTGCCCAACCCGTATCTTGCCCCTGGGCAAACTCGAGCCTTCACCTTGTCCATCTTCTCTCTAGATGGCTTGCTACCAGTCAGTCAAGGCACCGGCCCTCGTCGCGACAATCCAGTAAAGAAGTAGACATCAGATACTTCTAACTCCAATATTTGGTCCCGTATCCAGAACACCTGTTCCTGTACGTCCCATAGGTTGATCAGATACTGCAAGAGCTTGGGCTGAGCTCATAAATAGGATAGCAGGAAATATTTCTTGATCCCACAAGCTCTGAGAGCTTCCATGTAGTCCTCATCCGCTAAGGCCAATGTGTCTACTTGGTCATGTTCTCGTTCCTTCCATACGATTACCATTTTCGCATATTTCCCTGCAAACACAAGCCCAAAACACTAATTTAGATCCTTGTGCCACTTTAAAATGCAGAGAAATCAGTTTGAATTTGTCAAAAATTGAACAAAAAACCCGCGCGGCCATTGGCGCGACTGTTTCTAAAACAGTCGCGCCCATGGGTGCGAGCCCTTAGGGAAATTTGCCCCATTGGCGCGGGTCCGTGCCCGAAACCCGCGCCAATGGGCGCAACCCTTATTTTTTAAATCCCCCCTATAGAGGATGAAAAAGCAATTTAAAACAAAATTGAAATGGATAGAAATGGAGTAGAGGAATAGACCTCTTACCTGACACTAACGGCACTCCGAATGGTCAACTGGATTTGTCGCAATCGTCGCTTGAAGATCGCACACTAAAAGCCCTAATGTCGCTCTCAAAAGGTAAAAGTGAAAAGTAATTTCTTGTTTTTACCATTTTCACCCATTTTATAACTTTTTCACCCTCAAGTAGGTTTTAAAACTCATTTTATGAATATTTTAATATATATTTGTGTCGAAAATGGATTTTACATTGGTTCCTTGTGTAGCGACAGGTGCTTGTACGGCTTAGGCGACGAAACGAGTTGTATTTTATACTTTTTCGAACTCGGTAAATCCACGAAAAAGTCACTCTAGAGTCATCTTTTTGCTCTTTTCTGACTCTCTAAACGTGAAAAGAATGCCGAGTTGGTCCTCTCAACTCATTAAATGTGAATGAGAGGCGGTCGTCTTTAAACTCTTTTCCAACCGTGTAAAGACGAAAAGATCGTCGGACCCTTGTCGTTTCAAGTTCGTTAACGGTTACGAAGCGACATGGTTTCAGTCGTTTTTTTAATTTTTCAGATCGAACTCACTATTCATGAAAATTACTCCTCAATCATAATGGTCGAGCGGTTCTTTCGAGCATTGTTTTATACTTTTTCGGGCTCAAGAGACACAACTTTACGAAAAAGGACACCCTTGGAATTTACTTTTCCGCTGTCTTTTCAAACTCTCTAAACATGAAAAGACGTTGAGTTCTTCCTTTGTCAGACTCATTAAAACTTAATGACATCGGATTCCATCGAAATGACGCCTCCCAAGCATATGCTATCCCTGTCAAGCTTGTCATCCAAAAATAATCGGGGTACTCGCCAGAAATGGTGGGGAAAAAGGAACCAGAATTATTGTCGTTTCGGCAGTATGTCGCTCTTGAACATGGCACTTGTCTGCATTCATGTCTGGGTGGGGACATCTCATCTTGTTTTTACACTTGCCTCTGTGGGTTTGGGTTATCCTGTTTGACCTCTCATCTACTCATTGCCTTGTCACCATGACCCCTGATCATTTGATGTCAAATACTGCCAATTCCACTGTCGTGCCACCAATATGTTCAAGAGAAGTTGACCTCTGCAGAATACTCAACCTCCCTCTGATACCTCACACAAAACGTCTTATCCTTCTCTATCTCGTGTCGATGATGTGGGAAACATTATGGCCCACCTTTGATCAAGGTTCCTTCTTGTCGACTTCATCTCATTATCCAGGAAGTTGACCCAGAGACTCCCTTCTGGTGCCTTGGAGCCTGCATGCCTCAATGGCAGGTTCTTCGTGTTTGACGCGAGGTTTTCATCATTGGCCTCCGATCGAATGACTCTATGGGTGTTCCACACCGGCTCACTGATTCGCATGCCGTAGATTGTACCTATAGTACCTTGTGGACCATTGTCATTATTGGTGGTACCTCTCGCATCTGTTAACAATTTTCATCATTGACTGGTAATCAGACGATGTTCTTGCATGTTCGACTTCGACTCCCATATTCACATGCTTGAACTTGTACTTTGTTCGGGTCGAGATGGA